>VSMD01014767.1:0-19539 GCA_008750895.1 Mirza zaza
ACTGCACAAGTTCTAAGAGTGCAGTGTCTCAGAAGTTGTCTATTATGAACAAATCCTAAACCAAGCTGTAGGTTCCCTGCTTTCCAAAATGGGCACACTAGTCAGAGATGGTTCCTGGGTATGACATTCCTGTTGGAAGCTGAGATCCCTGCCCAGGAGGAAAATTTTGGGCCTAAAGCTCAGGCTGGGTATGCTTGGCTCTCTCTCTCCATGCACAGAGCTCAGCACAGTGCTACACTCAGTTATTGCCCAGCCCTCTCAACTAGGGTCTCTTTCTTTTCTTCAGTAATAGAGTCTTCAGTCCTTGTGACCAGTTCAAATTTTACTCCCTTCAAGACATCGTCCTCAACGCAAACAGACCAGAGTCCTGCTTCTTCTAATACATGTGGGGGCTCACATTTACTGGGTGCCTTCTGTGTGCCAGGCACTACGCTAGCATTTTGCATTACATTTAGCTTTCAGAATTCTGGATATGATTGTTTCTGTTTTATAGATAGGAAAAGAGGGTCTGAGAAGTTAAGTGATTTGTCCAATTCAGCCAGCAAGGGGTGGAGCTGGAACTCAAACTCATGTCTACCTGACTCAGAAATCCCATGATCTTTCCATTATGTGATGGAGCTTCACACATGGAAATGTTTTGCAAGTATTTGTCGCTTTCTGAAGTATCATCCCCAGGAAAGAAAACGACACCCTAGGAGTAGTCTGGCTAAGGCAGAATAGAGACAAGATTTTTCTTACTACAGCCTAAGGTCACAGCCATCTCACTTTGTTGTTTCATATGTAGCTTACAGTCAACCAAACACTCAGATTTTCTCAGACACTCGGTCTCCCTTCTCCCTCTCGCAGTCGTTTCAGATACATTGGTCTTTGGTGCTTATTCCTTCTTCCTGGAATGCTCACTCCCTTCATTCATTTACTCCTTCATTCATTCATTTGTCCTTTCATTCATTCTGTACACATGAATTGATAGTCTATTATATGCCAGTTACTGTACTAGGCAGTGGGAATGCACCCGTGAGCACAGAGAGACAGGACTCTTCACCATGCGTATAGTCCAGTGGGGGCCTTAGGCATTAAACAAGTGATGGCAGAAATAAATGTGATTTTGCAACACAAACAAGTTCTGCAGGAGCACTCCATGTTGCCACAGGAGAAGATGTGACCTTCTAAGAAAAGTCAGGAGGACTTACCTAAGGAAGTGATGATAAAGCTGACATCTGCTGAAAACAACATCTCCCAGCCCACCCCCATCCCCAGAACCCCAACACTTGACTTTGCCTAGAAAACTCCAGGTATCTTTGAGGTCAGCTGCTATATCGCTTCCTCATAGAGTGTTCCTCCATGGTCCCACCAGGTTAGGTCTTCACTGCACTCTGTATTGTTCCTCATAGCATTTCACTTACATTTACTTACTTGTTTAAACTTTGTCATCCCAGTAGATTGTAAACTCCACGAGGGCAAAGCATGTGTCTCCCTAGTTCTCTACTTTATGGTCCAGTGTCAGGCACAGTAACTAGCATGTAGCTGATACTTGAGAGATGTTTGTGGACTCATCTTGCTTTCCTATCTTGTGTTGGAACAGCTGAAGTTTTGAATCCAAGTACAGAAATTTACATTTATTAAATTTCACATTATTGGATAATCCCAGTTTATTAGTATTACAATAAATCCCAATCCATCTAATATTTATTGAGTACCTACTGTTTACCATGAACCATACCTGATGTGAGATATACAAAGAAACTTGCACAGTCTTAGCCCTTAAGGAGCATAGAGTCTGGTTTGGGAGACAGATGAGAAAAACAGTTCATTATAGTGCAGTTGTTACATCCAGAGTTATATGGTAGCCCAGAGAATGGAACTGTTAAATCTGGGGCAACAGGAGTAGGGAAGGCTTGAACCTAAAGTTTTCCTTTAAGATTAATAAGAGGCAAGAAGGACGTTTCAAGCAGAGGAGGTGAAATGTGTCAGGGCCAAAAGCAGACACAGGGCAGGGGAGGCAAATGGCGAGTGGTGCCGTGGACCCACGAAGGCTAGAATTGACACTTATGTAGAGAGTGTCTTATTATCACACACACATGCACAATTCTAGACTTCAGTATTTTCTTACTATTCTATTTTTTTTCCAATCTGATGAATGTCTTCTTGACAGAAAATATGGCGGCTTCTGGTCATGTCCTCCCGAATCCATTCTTCGCATTAGTCATGAATTACCTGTTTAATACATGGTTCTGATCCTGTCACCACCACTACCCTTCCCAGCTGAAACCTTTCTGTGGTCACCAGTTGCCCCTAGAAGTCCCACTCTGTTGTGGCAAACAAGGTTCTTGACTATCTGGTCCAAGGTTCCAATCCCACTTTGTCCTCTTCCCCTCAAGCACCCTGCTGCGGGCCACAGTGACTTACTAGCATCAGCGCCATCTCTTCTCCCTAAGTGCAGAGACGGAGGGGAGGGATGTCAAGCAGGTTCACGGTATGCTTCTCTCGCTGCTCCCCGCCGAGCACCCTGCTCTCAACACTATGGTCAGGAGGTGGGAACCATCCTGAACTATTTACAGTTCTCTGACTGCTTTTCTTTCTTTTGCTGCTGGGCTTTTGCACTTGCTACTTCCTCTGCTTCGAACACCCTTTCTCTGGCATTTAGTCAGGCTGGCACCTACTTCCTCCATTCTTCAGGCTGTGATTGAGGTGTTGCTTTCTAGGAAGTCTTGCTGCCTCCACTTCTAAAGCCCCACGGCACCTTGTGCTTACTTTGATAATGGCACTAACCATTCTGCATTTTAGTATCTGTTTTCTTATCCATTTCCCTGTCTTGACTTTGTCTGATTTATTGCCGTATGTTCAGTGCCTGGCATAGTGCTTGACATATACTAAGCTTTAAGCAGATACCTGTTGATTAATGATTAAACAAATAAATGCTGAATGAATAAGCTTCTCATTGTTCTTGAAACACAGCATGCTTATTAAGGACTATGCCTTTTTCTGCGTGTCATTCCAAAATTAACGGTTCCTTCATTTCTCCTCAGCCTTCCCCACTCACCAACAAACGTGCTCTTCCTCTCCCCGATCCACCTCAGTAAATGGCGCCTCTGCCCCTTTGCTCCTATTAGAAACCTGAGAGTTTCTCAAGGCTCATTTGTTCATTCATTCATTTATTCTTCACTGAGCACCGACCCTGTGCCAGGCACTTTACTAAACAATGAGGATGTGGCCCCAGCCTCAAAGAGTTCACTTTCTAATCAGGATTAAGTTTTTAAAGGCTCTCTAGCCTTCCCTGAATGCTGCGCCCTGCCTGGCGGCCCATGCTGGGTTTTACCCACCAAAAGGTAGAACGATGAAGAGGAAAATGCATGGGCTGTGGCACCAGGAAGAGGCGGGCAGATCTAAATCCAAACTCTTCTTTATCCTGAACACGTTTCATTTAATATTCCTTTCAAACAAAAAACATATAATATATTCAAATGTAACCACGAGGGCCTACTCTACACTCGGTGCTGTGTGCGGGGGTGATGACTCTGTGGGAATGTGAGACACAGCGCAGCCCTCACAGACATCAGACAATCAAACATGTGAATAAATGTACAACCATGGTCTGTCATATGTACCTAAAGATAAAGGGTAAGAAATAGAGAAATTGGTGAAATCTTTTTTAGATTGGGAAGAGTTCCCCAAGGAAATGGCATTTAAGCCAAGATCCGAGGAATGAGAAGGAACCAGCCTGTGAGGGGGTGGGATGGAGTCATCTGGGTGGGATGAAGGACCCCAAGGTGAGGGTAGGGGCACGGTGGACAGGGAAGGGAGCAGGTCCCTGCCAGGTTAAGAATTATGGGATTGACAGTAGGGTCATGCATCTGAAAAAGATCCCAGGGATGCCAGGTGGAGTGGCTGGAACAGGAGGTGGCAAGAATGGAAGAGAGAAGTCCAACAGAAGACGATCCCAGCAGTGATAGGGGACAGATGATGATGGCCTGACTCAGGGGGTGCCAGACAAGCTGGCAGGAGCGGATGCACTTGAGGTACATTTTAGACTAGGACGGTCAAGACAGAATGGTGCATTGAATGTGAGCTGAGCAAGAGAGAAAGGTCAAAGAGTGACCCCGTAGTTTCTGGCTTGGGCAAGTGGATGGGTGATGCCATGGGAAAGTGGAGAAGGGGCAGTTTCAGCGGGGAAATTATTAGCAGCATTTTGGACTGGTTAAGTAAAGCATGATAGAGCCACTTGGTGGTAAACAGGCAATGCAGAGCTTCAAAGAGAGATAGGAGGTAGAGTTAGCATGAGATTGGGGACAGGAGAGGACTACACGGTGAAGTGAGTTGAAGAAATCCATTCATCTCTCTGTACCACATTGTCTTAATTTATGAAATGGAAACAATAACATTCAATGAGATAATGTAAAACCACCTAGCATAGAAGAGACACTTAATAAATACATTGGCTTCCTTTCCCTTATCTTCTTCCTTCCCTGAACTTTATCCCGTCTTCCTTTTTCTTGGTGGCTCTTCCAGCCCTTCCTTTTTCTTACTATCCTTATATGCTGTCACAGGAATGAGGACAGTGAATTTCTCAGAAGCTGCTAAACAGTAAGCAACTAAAGGCCGGGATTAGTTGACTTAAAATTCACACATTCAACAATTATGCCATATCTTCTGCTGGGAACACTCTTCCCTTGTTTTTAATCTGCGTAGCAAACTTCTTAAAGATTCATTTCAAACTTTGCCAACTCCGTGAAGCCTTCCCGGAGGTCTTTAGCTGATTGAGGTGCTTGCTTCTTCTAGGAGGTGCTGAGTCTTACGTCTCCCTTCACACTTACTGTGGCATATAGAAATTACCTCTTTGGATGGCCTGTCTCCTCAGTAGACTATGAATTCCTCTAAACCAGGAACTGTTTTTAAACCTCTGTATCTCCAGCACTTAACTTAGAGTGGAAATCTATTTAAAAATATGCTGCATCACATCTAAGGCTCTGAGATTCTATAATTTTAAGCAAAAAGTTTAGATGAGTGAAAAAGCAAACAACACCCTAGCTCTCTGCTGTCCTTTTAGGAGGGTATGGTATAGCAGCTGAGATCACATCCAAGGGAGTCAGATCTGAAGATTTTAACATCTCATCTTCTGATCAACACTGACTGGTAACCAAGTGATACTCAGAGGCACCTGCAGCCAAGTCATTATTTCAGGTCCCAGTGAAAGGCATGCATTTTAGGAAAATGCATGTAATTTATAATTTTAATATTCCTATGGAGAGGCAATAGATAAGGATAAGGTTAGCATCTCTGTGCTAAATGCCAGAGAAAAATTCTATAAGCTGCAGCTATTTCCATAGTCTCTTGGAGCATCTACAGAGCTTAGAGAACCCTGAGATTGCCAAGAGAGGCTTCTCATGTGTGTGATTTTCATGGATGGAGTGTTAGCCATTTTTTTCTTTACCCACACTTCAAATTCAGCATATAAAGGGGAAATAACAGGGAAGCGACTCAAATTAAATAGTTAAGTCTGAAGAGCTTTGATCAAGCATGATGCCTGGAGTAGAGCAGGCATTCTATAAATGTTGGCACAAATACATGTCTCTGAAACCCAAATGTCTCCATTTTTCTTTAAGAATCTGTAATCTGGCCGGGCGCGGTGGCTCACGCCTGTAATCCTAGCACTTTGGGAGGCCGAGGTGGGCGGATTGCTCAAGGTCAGGAGTTCGAAACCAGCCTGAGCGAGACCCCGTCTCTACCAAAATTAGAAAGAAATTAATTGACCAACTAAAAATATATATACAAAAAATTAGCCGGGCATGGTGGCGCATGCCTGTAGTCCCAGCTACTTGGGAGGCTGAGGCAGTAGGATCGCTGAACCCAGGAGATTGAGGTTGCTGTGAGTCAGGCTGATGCCACGGCACTCACTCTAGCCTGGGCAAGAAAGTGAGACTCTGTCTCAAAAAAAAAAAAAAAAAAAGAATCTGTAATCTGACCATAAGCAATTACTTCTTCCTCTCCACTTCTACAGCATGTCAATCATAGGAGTCACAACTTTATCTGCTATCATTGTACCTAACCGTAATTAGCATATGAGCTACATCTGTACTGTTCAAGAACCATCTACTGAATTGGATGGACTTCACCATCAGTTGATCCTGGCGACTGCTACAGCTCTAAGAGCGTCGTTTCCATTTGATTCTAGACACTGCTGCCCTTCTCCCATCACCAGCAACATCCACCCAGTGTCTGGATTCCCTTTGTGGTCTTGGAACCTCCTGGTTTGGCTGGGCCGAGGCAACATGAAAAGGACACGGACTGCTGGCTTGGTCCCCATCACTGGCAGTTAATCCCCATTCTATACCAACCTCCTGGGATTCGCCTTTTGGATTTATTTCCGCCTTCATAGCACAGTCCTTGCTAGGTCTTCCCTTTCTGTGTTTGTTCCCCACGACTGACCCATTCCCAAGAACTGGCTCTTGCCCAGACTGGTTCCTTGTTCCTCCATTTCTGGACTTTAAGATCCACTTTTCTCGCTGAACATCCCAATCTTTGCAACTGGAGCTTGAAAGGTCATCGTAGAGGTTGTGCGCGCACAACTAGTAAAGCATGGACTTCAGAATCTCTAAAGCCACTCCCCCGTCTGAGGGTCTGTGCCTCTAGTATGTCCCCCTTGAGCTCTCAAGAATAAAACATTCAATTTAGTTTGATTCCTGGGTCTTATTGTTACATTAGTCAAAGAGTGTCTCTTTTTAAAATACCTAAAAACTAGCCCAATAGCTGGCTAGTTCCCAGCTGAGTCCATACCTGATGCCTAAATCCCTGGTGAAACAGGGAGCAGCAGTACCTCTTGCAGGCCCCAAGAGGAAATGGTTTCCACACTGGAAATGGTCATTAGCATTAAAGAGTCAGTTGGGGTTTGACTACAGACCTTCTAAGGAAGTTTGTGGTGGAGAAAGTCTTCCCCACTCTGAACCAGGGATGAACACCTAATGTTCTTGTTTCACTGCCACCTCTGCAGTCGTCCTGCCAGGCCACATTTCCAATAAGCAGCAAAGAATCAATTATCTGAATATGCTGGTACCTCAGACAAAAGTCTACTCAGGGAGGCACGATCTTCTAGCACAGCTGCTGTCCCAACATAATTCCATTATTTTAGGCCACTCATTCAACAAATACTGAAAGCCCGCCATGTGGGAGGCTCTGGCTAGGTGCTGGGACTCTGGCACTGAACAAGATAACCAGGCCCTGCACTCAAAGCGCTCCCAGTCTGGAGTGGGAGTCAGACACTAAGCAAATATGAGCACCCAATCTATTAGCTGGTTCCCTTTAGGACTAAGTGCTACAAGGATAAATACAAGATGCTATGCAACTACATATTGAGTCCAAGCAAGCTCTGCTATGGGGAAACTATGAAGTGTGGCCTAATATATATATGACTTGAAAGATTCTTTTTTCCACCTTCTCTTAGGCTCTTTCTACTTCCTAGAGAGAAACTTTCTGAGCTAAGCAATGCCTCTGTTGGAAGAAGGGAGAAAGTAGAAGGCATTGATGGTGCAGGTATAAAATGCCCACATACGTGGAGAGATGCCCGGGCATGTGTGCACACACACTGTCGCACATGCACACACTCACACACACACACACGCGCGCGGCAGAGGATGACCCATGAAACATGCCCTGGGGGGAAGAAGAGGAAGAAAAAAATGAAATCCAAACAGTCTTTTTCACCCCGAAAACATATAATTTTGTGTAAATTTTTACTTTAAACATCTCTCTTTTCCTGAGCTGTGATATGGGCCCTGTCAAAGCCAGGGCCAATTACTGCCATTAGGTTCCCATCATGTCACCGCTTCTCCCCCCGTCTGGAGGGCCCTCGCCTCACAGGCCTATAATCTGCACTCACTTTCGCTCCATCACTTTCAGAAGGAACAAAATTGTTTTGTGTGTTTTTTTTAAAAGGGCCTTTATTTGGCCCCTGTCAACTCTGAAAAGAAGAGAGTGAGAGAGGGGGAGAGGGAAAAGAGGAGAAAGAAAGATTGTTTAAGTGTTTAACTGTGAGATTGCCAACAGTGAGGATGGGGCAGGCAGCCAGGCTCACCCGGGGGCCAGGCATGGGACCCCCAGGACACCACACCATGGGCCTTGCCACCTGCTCCCCCTTTTGGGGGAAGTTCTTTCTACTCCTAGAAGAGATCCTCACACAGGTTCCGATCTCATAGGCTTGGGAGACTGTATCTGAAGACATCATCAAAGAACAGCCTGGCTATGAATTGCCAAACCAGCTACTAAGAATGTCTGTCACAGGCCAAAAAGTGGAGGAATCTTTCTGGACGCCAAATCTCCTAAGGCACTGGCGGCAGTGGGAGCAGCGGGCCAGAGAGGACCCTCTGGAGCACTGATGATGCTGTTAGCAGAGGGCAATGTGAAAGCCAGTCTGTTGGGACAGTGCGGGCCATGGGACAGGTTAGCTTGGTGCCCACTTGGTGCAGCTGGGGTGTTCTAGTCCTTGCACTCTCCTCCTGTGGTCACCTGGCTGGTCGGTGAGCCGCCCAGCCTGCTGTTGGGAAACTCGCCCTTCGTGTCTTCCCACTGGCGAAGGCCACGGCTCCTTGCACCACCTGAGACAGACACTCTTCCCGAAATGTGGTTCCACCTTTCTGAAATCTGCAGACAGTTATCACACCCCTGCTCGGCCAGGCCGGCCCAGCATGCCTCTCCACCCCGCCGCCTCCGTCATCACTTAGCCAAGCTAAACAGATTTAGCTCCTTTAATCTTTCCTCATTAGCTGGCAATCTGGAAAGGAAACAAATGCTCACCCCATACAGGTTCAAGCTGTTGCTTTAACCTTGTAAAAGTGCACAGGGCGCTGGGGCTGTGGAGTCAGTTAGGATCATTACCATGAGGAGCCACTCCCTCTCAGCTCGCCCCTTGGGGGACTTCCCCACTCTTTCTGAAGCCAGCCCAGTGTGTCACCTCCCTCTAGACCCAAGAGCTCCACACCGAAATTTTGTGCATGCAGCCCCCAGAGCAAGGCGGCTCCCAGTGGCTCTGGTCTCTGGCCGGGGAGCGGAGGGAGTTCCGGCCCAAACGGTGCATTTGCTCCCCCCGCCCCTCCCCCGTGATTAGGTGCTCAGGGCAGCGTTGACTTCAGGTTCCCATGTTATTCCCCGGCCACACCCACCCATCGACTTCTTCAGTGACGTGCAGTTTTCTCCCTGTCCAAAACTAGACCTTGCTGAATTGGCTCCGATGAGTACTCTGTTCCCTCTCTCCCTGCCATTGATTTTTCCTTTCTGTGCAGTGTTCATTTATATACCTACAACCACCGGCGAAAACCTGAACCTGTTTTAACAACAGCCTCTTGTGGCACACCCATTACAACACATCTGTTTTTCTGTTTCCAATTTGATCACTTAGTGTTATTCTGTTTGGTGTGGGTTGGCCCTTAGGCATACACACACACACACACACACATGCATGCACACTTTGCTCACAATTTTATTTTCTTCCCGGAGATGACAGATTTCTCCCCTTTCATTGTACCTAGCTCCAAACTGACTGGTGAACATTTTTAGGACTGTCGTACCATTTTTTAGAAGACAGGAGTCACATCCGTTTCACTTCCCCAGGCTTCTGACGGCTCCTTTTACTTTCTATGATTTTCCAGACATAATTATAAGTGGTTCAATCAGCACCCCGCTTCGCACGTTCCCAGAACACTAGCCTTAATACCGCATGATGGATGTCAGCCTGGCTTGCTGATTTGTGAAACCTTTACATTTTCTGAGTATTCTCCTACCTGCTTTCTATCAGGAACGATTTTTGCACAGTCTGCATTTACTTCCTAATTATCCAAATTCCTTTTTGTCATTTTTCTTCTTAAAGACTGATCTAAAAAATGAGCTGAGTATCTCTGCCCTGTAGGAGGTAAGATGAATCTCCCACTTTTCTTCATTTATTAGCGGTCTACATGCTCACTGGTCTTCCCCCCACCTTTCCCTCCACCTCACCCTCAATATATTGCTAAACATGTTTATTCCCTTTAACCCTTCACTAGTGAAAGTTTCTCTCCATTGCCTCCAGTTCATCCTCTTGCCCACGGCCCCGGATCTAGCCTGTGCTGTCCCTGTAATCCCTTTATCTTGCAACAAACTAGGGTGGCCTCACCCACAACTACTCCAGCAGGCAAAGCCTTTCTTCTCCCTTATTCTAAATCAAAACTGGCTGCAGCCCTTAGTGCTCTTCCTCTCGCCTTCTCTTCCTCAGGGCTCCACAAATGGGCTGGCACCTTTGGAATACAAGGAGAAGAAGTTGGTGGCCTGCTTCCCTGCTCACCACCAAAAGGACCTCAAACATCACCCCTACCAGACCTCCCGCTGTGAGAGTGTCCTCTGCACATTCAGGCCCGCTGGCCTCCATTTTAGGGGTCCTAAAGAAATTTCCTAGATGTCAGAGCAACAGCCAGTTCTCATCCTTACCTCTGGGAAATCTTGGTTTTCATTTTGTTCATTTTCTCTGTGAGTGGCTACCTTCGTCCTCTCATTCATTCATTTAACATGGATGAAGCCCCTGAGTGCCTCCCATGAGCACTGGGGAGAGAGTGATGAACAAGGTGGCAGCACACCTGCTCTCACGGCGCGTGAGGTCTGGTGGAGCAGAGGTATTAACTACTCTCCCAGCCCAGTGCATAACTATGAACCATGATGCGATACATCAGGGAAGTACGGGGCACCGTGAGGAAGTGTAACCGAGGACAGAAGTTTCATTGGGAGGACAGAAAGGCTTCTCTGAGCAGCACAATTTACAGAGACAGGAAGGAGGGCTACAAGTCGGGGGAAGTATACACCAACTTTCTGAAGTAGGAAGTGTGTGCACCTGATGAACTGAAGGAAAGCAGTTTGGCCGAACGTAGCCAGGGAAGGGGAGAGTGCCCTGAGCTCAGGCTGGAGAGCAGTGTCCTTAACTGAACATGAAATGCAAGATAAGGAACAGGTCTGGGAAGGAAGATCACGCCCCACTGTTTCCTAGAGTAGCTGAGAGAGCAACTCATGTCTACGGTCTGTTTTCTCATACCAGCCTCCCTGTTGCTTTGATGAAAACCAGGGCTGCTGAAAACTCAAGTGAAACCTCTGGATTCATTTCCTCTTTAGCTAACTCCAGTGGCCTTCCTGATTTTCTCCCCATCAATCGGACTGTCTGTACTTAGTTAAAGGAAAATGCAAAAGATATGATTTCATTAAATAACCCTTCTCCGGGGTGAAGGCAGGGGTGTAAGGGGTGAGAACTTTAGAATCTCTGGGAGGAGGGGACACCTTGCAAAAGACCCCTACATGATGCTGATGTGCCATCCAGGAGATGCCCTGCTTTTCAGAATGAATCTCTCCTGAGTCTCAGTTTCTTCATCATTAAGAAAGGGATTAATCCTATCCATCCATACATACAGATTAAAAGAAGACTCACAGGAGTTCTTTGAAAGTCACAGAGGATTCTTCAGTCATGATGGTGAGAAAAGTTTCCCTCCACTGGGGACCCAGGAAGAGGTGAAGTCGCCGTGTGGAGTGAGGGAGTGACCTGAGCGTGGTGAGGAAGACCTGCTCCCAGCTCCCAGGGCAGACGGAGGAGGCCGGAGGACTCAGCATGGGGGTGTGAGAAGGGGCCGGGCTGGACTCTCTCATTTCTAGCCACGCTGTATTCTGCATTGCCAGTGGGGCAGTGTTGGGATGGCCTTAAGAGCACATCTAGGCCAAATGTCACCTAAAGCAGAAGCCCTTCCCCAAATGTCTTTCCCTCTTTGGGGGCACTCTGCCCAAGAACTGAAACTAAAAAGCAGGATTTCTTGAGGAAAAGAAGGAAGATTTGATGAGAAAAGGGGCAGCCATTAAGGAGTGGTGGAGGAAAAGTTCAAAAGGTTCTTGCTGCTCAGTGGGGAGCCCCACACCTCAGCTGACCAAGGCCACTTGCCCATCGTCCTGTGGTGAACACCCCAATACCCTGGCACGTACGCACAGATGGGATGGGACGCAGGGGCCAAGGACACCAGGAGCTTCTCAGGAGAGGGTCCCTGGCCTAGCCCCGGGAAACAATTCCACTGCTCCCTACCCCTCCACCAACCCTGCCTCAGGGAAGAAAGGTCATTCCCTCCTCCTCTCCTCCACTGCAGCTTTTCAAAGGTTAAATTCAACCAGCCTGCTCCACCCTCCCCCCCCACGCCTACCCCCAAACAAGAGAGGAAAAGTTAATTGAAAATGCTGTTTAATTTTTCAGCTCCAGTGGATCCTACCCCAGCACAGATGGCTCCCCCAGGACTGTCTGTCCTGAGCCCATCTCCACCACTCCGTGCCCCCCCAGCACGGGGGCAGAGGCACAGCCAGCAGTGGCTCAAAGGGAGAAAAAAGAAGGGCGAGCGTTGGGGGGGCACCTCCACACAAAAGAGCATTCTGAGCCCTTGGTTCCCTGGCCGCAGAACAATGCTCCCGACTTGATCCTTTCATAAAGAGAGTTTCTGGTGTCAGGAGACAGCCGCCCAGCGCCCAAGCCGCCCACACCGGCCACTTCACTGCCCACCACCAACTGCCGCGCGGCTGGGCTCCATTCCGCACCCCCCTCTGCGGCCAGCTGGAAGTGAGTGCGGTACCAACCCCCACCCCACTCCGGGTCTACCGCTACTTGTTGCCCCCTAAAGGCTCTGACAGGGCCCCTGAGAGGCCAGCCAGCTGAGATGAAAGGCTGGGGCTCTAACTGGATTACCCCACCAGCCCCAGGACTGAAGAGGCCAAGAAGCCCTAATTAAAGCCATCCCCCCTTCCCTCTCTCCCCCACCCCCAATCACTGCAGCATTTCTCCTTTCATCCCGGGTTCTCCACTTTGTTCAAATTTCCGCTATTGATGAGTTACTAGGCTCTGGAGAGGTGAGTAAGTGCAGAGACACACAAATCCCCCTCAGCCTCCTGTAGCGTAAAGCCACTCGCTGTCAACTTGCTTGGACTTTGTTGTCCCCTCCGTTATAGCCAAGAGGGAGAAACCCTAGAGGAGGAAGAAAAGGGGTGGCACGCAAAAGGGCAAAGGGGGCACCATGGCTGGAGGGATGGGGAGATCCTGGCTGCTAGATGAAGGTGTTCCTCTAAGGCAGGGGGACAGCCTAGGGCTGCCCTGGTGCCTGCCCCAGGGCGGACAGCAACACGCTTTCCTCTCCAGGAAAGCTATGAGGGCTGGGGGAGCTCTGCCTCCCTCCTCTCCCTAACTTCGGACCACCCCAACTCTTCCCAACGCCCACCTCCTTCTTACCCAGAAATGGCCACTTGCCTGTGGCTGGGCGGCATGACGGGATATCTGAGACTCCACCATAAACCACCTATCATTGGTCCTGGAGTTGGTATTCACCCATTATCTCCTTTTGATCTTCATAATAATCCTACAAGGCAGGTATTTTTGCCTTCATTTTACAGGTGAAACTGAGATAGAAAGTTTCCAAGGAACTTCCGTTTGTACAAGTTTACTACACGTGGCAAGTCGGTGAGGAAGGTAAGACAAGAGCCCAGGGCTCTGACTCCAACGTCAGTGTTCTTGCCGCCACCAAACTCCCTGAACATCAGAGAAGCCCAGAGTAAGCCAGGGTGCCCTTCCGGGTGATGCTGGACCTGCTCTCTCTGTCCTGCGGGGCACTGCTGGAGGCTGACAGGTGACCCTCAGAGGAGGAAAGCAGAAGCCTGGCCCAAACTGAGGGGCCCCTACCCCCACACCCTGCCCTCCAAGGCCCAGGGTGACAACCTTCCTGCATTGACAAGGGAGATGTCATGTTGCACATGGCAGGCAGTGCCAGCAGCTTTCCTGCCTTGGTGTGATGGCACAAAGAGAAGAGGAAGAGAGTCCCAGTGGCCACTGGAGACCATCACCCTCTCCCACTATCAGGAAGGAGTTGGCAGACCCTATTCCCCCACCCCTCACCGTCCTCTTGCACACC
Source organism: Mirza zaza (assembly GCA_008750895.1). Taxonomy (NCBI): domain Eukaryota; kingdom Metazoa; phylum Chordata; class Mammalia; order Primates; family Cheirogaleidae; genus Mirza; species Mirza zaza. Next base: position 13,929 of record VSMD01014767.1, read on the forward strand.
CAGCCTTCTCTGACCACTGCCATGCTGAGCAAGAGGGACTGTCGAGTCGGTGTCCTGGCCAGCACATAGCCTTCTCGTAAGAAATGAAAGGGACAGTAACCTCTGGGCGGGGATGCCTGGGCATGGCTTGGGCACAGGGTCCATGAAAAGGAAGGCTTCTTTTATATGTTTATTCTTTTGTTTTGTCTTGTTTGCTGCCCAGAGAAGAGGCAAGGAAGAAGAATGCTCTGTTAACCTGATTTTCAAAATAGGGGGCTAAGATGGGATACCTTCCCGAGGTGTCAAGGGTGGGGGAGAATGATTCTCCCAACCGGAGTAGGGCGGAGACTGGGGCAGGGCATGGGGGGAGGGGAGCGCAGAGGATTGGAGGGAGGTCAAGGGAGAAACGAAGAAAGAGGAAAAAAGAAAAACCCAGCAGTGCACCATGTCGCATTGTTCATGCTCAGCCCTTCAATTTGCTCTCTGCATTCTCCTGCCGTGGGGAGAATGTTACGCTGGCTTAAGGGACAAATCAGACACAAAATAAAGACCAACACTCAGCAGTAAAGCAATTATCGCAACATTTTATGCCAGGACTGTTCCTTTTGAAGGCAGCCTGGTGCTACCCGCATGTACCTTAACCCGTTCCTAATAACCATAAAGTTACCATTATTTACGGTACAAGACATTAAATAAATAATGCAAACTCAGGCAAGCGAGCAGTCCATGCAGAGCTAGGCAAGAGGGCTTCCCTGCTGTGGGCCAGCCGCAGGGGTTAACACTGGGTGGAAGGGATGCTCCCTGGAACCTGTCTAGGACTGTGGCTTCCCTCTGCCTTCTCCCCCGGGGGCCCACACAGAGCCAGGAAGGCGGAGAGGCCAGCTGGCCAGGAGAAGTCAGGTGAGGCCCGACCAGAGCCTGACCAAGAGGGAGTCCAGCTAGGGCCGACAGAGCCATGGGCTTGGCCAGAGTTCTGTTTCCTTGGGGCTGCCTGGGAGGAGCTGTATTGAGATGGTGTCGTAGGAGGAACAAACATGTGCTCTGCAGTCAGGCAGATCTGGGTTTAAATCCTCACTGCAACTTAAAAGCTGTGTGGCCTTGCACAAGAGACAAACCCTCCCAACTCCACTCTCCTTATCTACAAAATGGGGGAAATAACATCATGTATGGGGTGGTGATGAGGACAATGGGGTGAATTATGTAAAGGAGGGAGCACAGTGCTTGGCACTTGCTATCTACTTGATGTTAATTTTTATTTCCCTCTGAAAGGAATTGTTAGGCCTTACTTTTATAAGTCAAAACTAGTAATTTGGTTACATCACTCTGAAATGGCCCTAAGGACACCAGAAGTTTCTAGCTCAAGCTGAAATGGAAAACTGGGAGAGGGTAGAGAGACCAGAGAGACACGTTTGAGGTAAAAGGATAGATGCCAACTTCTTAAGACAGAAATGGCCATGTGACTCTGGCAAAAGGATTTTCTGAAAAGAAACTCCCAGTCTATGCCAAGAAAGACACTGATGCCAATGAGGCACAGGCGCCGAGGTCTCTTGGGCCTTGTCCCCACGGTATCTGAGACTATCTAAACAATTGAATATGGAAGAGGGGGCTTTGCTCTCTCCCTGCCCTTCCCAATTCTAACCAACTGTTCATTATTGCATGTGCTCACCCAGAAGCTCCAGGGAGCCAAATTGTGTTACGCGTTATCACAGTCTGGATCCCTGGGAGGAATCTCACTGGCACCAGCCACACTGCAGTGACCTTATGCTCCACCTTCTCTCCTCTCCTCCTCTGCCAGGCCCCGCACACTGAGTATGAGCACAGGGGGCCAGTGGGGCTCAGAAGGGCCTGTGCCCCAGATACCCAGGACAACGTGGTCTCTAAACCTTGTATCCCAGCTGTTCCTGTTTTGGGGCAGATTTAGCCCCAGAACTAACGAGAGGGCTTAGGCACTGGGATGGATTGGCTCCCACTGGCCTGGCTTCTAACCCAGGGCAAGTTATTTCTGAGGAGCATCAGGACTGTCTAACCAGAGAAGCCATGTTGACCAGCACACCTAGAACCTCAGGGAACATCCCAGTCACCTGAAGATTAGGATGCACATGACTGGGCCCCATGGCCAGAGTTTCTGGTTCAGCAGGCCCAGGGCAGGGTCTGAGGATTGGCGTTTCTAAATTCCCGGGTGACGCAGATGCTACTGGTCCAGGGACCAGGCTTTGAGAACACTGGCCCCCAAATCTTCCTCTGGTTAACTTTGCCAATGGTCCCTCTTCACCTCCGCGCTGGCCCTGAAGGATGAACAGAATGATCCACGATCCATCGTGCTCCCTCTCCTGGTGGAGGTGTTGGGGGTGGGGAGGCAGAGCGAATAGTGTCTGAGATTATTTTTTGGCTGCAAACCAGATGGAGAATAAAACTAGCAAAATACTTTTAGTGCGGTACTGGATGAGGGCAGCACAGTCATGGACACCGTCCAGCACATTAATTTGTGTGCACACAAACATGGACATGCTCCTCTCTTATTTTTTATTTATTTATTTATTCTTAGACAAAGTGTCCTTCTGTCACCCCGACTAGAGTGCAGTGATGTTATCGTAGCTCACTGCAACCTCAAACTCCCGGGCTCACGTGATCCTCCTGCCTCAGCCTCTGCAGTAGCTGGAACTACAGGTGTGCGCCACCATGCCTGGTTAATTCATTTACACTCCTCTTATTTCCCTTAGCCTGGATTTGGAGTCCAAGCCTCCTACTTGCTTGGTGGAGCAAGTTTTCACCTCCAAAATGCTTTTCCTTAGTAAATACTCCAAATGCACTAAAATTAAAGTAAAAAATACGAATGAAATCCTAAAAAATAATTCACGCATTTTTCTGTAGTATTCTCTTGTCAGATGAAGCGAGATGTGATGCATGTGACAATGTTTTGGGTGGCACGGTGATATTATTATTACCTCATTGGATTACAATTATCTGTGTTCTGTTCATTTTCTGTTTAATGAGCCCCTTGAGGGCAGGGACAGTCCTTATCCCTCTGTGTCTCCCAGGGCCTGGCACAATGTCTAACACAAAGAATGTTGAACAAATATTTAATACATAGATATTTGCTCCATCAAGATGAGGCCTACTGCTGTGCAGATGTGTATTAAGTATAAAAATAAGAATAATCCCATTCTCATATTTCTTTCCTTCTGCCTCTGATCCTTCTCCTCTCAAAAGTTTCCAGGCTGGACTTGAGGGACTGGTTCAAGGTTGTCATCGGCAGGGCTATAACCCATGGAGCAGGAACACACAGTGGTGCCCTTCAGAGAGCTGACCACCCGATAGGCTTCTTCGCTGACTCCCAGAACACTGACCATGCTGCAGCTTCAGCTGGGAGCCTTAAAAAGTGTGTATACATGCACATATTTGACTGTGCGGGCATGTGTTTGCAACAAATTCAGGGAAGGGGAAGACCCTGAGGATTTTGCGTGGCCGTGATGTCAGCGGTACTGAGCTGAGAATGGCAGGTGCCCACACCCAACTTGGAGTTACAGATCTCTAGCCTGTTGCATGGCTACAGCTCCCTCCATCCTTTCTCTTTTTCTCCCGACTTCGACTTCAAGAAAGGAATACGCTGCCTGCGTCAAAGACTACAATAGTTCCTGTTTTTATGCTTTCTTTTGGGAGGAGTTAGAGTGCAGAGGAGGGTCAGCAAAAGCCAAGAGCAGGGAAAACAGCTGATTCCTGAACACTAAGAGATCCCAGGCCACCCCAGCCTTCTTCCCTCCCCACCAACCTAAGCCTGCACTCAGTCACAAAGTCAGTCCTGGCAAATGCTCTGCCACTGTGATTGGGTGGAGTGGAAACAGAGGGGAGAGAGGGAGGGAACTTCATTCTTTCCTGGCTTAAAAAGTCAAAGGCTCTGTAAGGCATGCAAAAGGAAGAAAGAAATTGTCCTGCTTGGCCCCTTGTTTCTTCCCCTCCCCAGCCAGGCTCTCCTGCTCACTCCCAATAAGCCCAGCTTCTCTGGCAGGCACCCTCCACCTGGCCTGGGAAGGGAGATGGGACCCCCTCCTCCTCTGCTCGCCACGCCCAGCCTTTCTGCCAGCTTGGGTGTCCCACAGCTGACTGGCCAGCTAACGGGGACTCTATCTTCAGAATCTCCCCCTCCCCCTCAACTTTAGCATTAACCTTTCTCTTTCTTTCAACAAAAGCCAAACTCTTTCAAAGCCAACCTGATTGAAATTCAAAAACTTTCCAGGGCCTCTCCACCACTCTCTACTCCTCCCCATATAGACAGCCGCCTGCCACCCCCCATCCTGCCAGCCCCCCATCCCCCAAGCAATGTAAAAAATAGCCGAACAAAGGACTCTTCCCCACCCCCTTCCCCCAAGCACAAGACTCTCCCTTTGTATCATTGTGTCACTTCAGGCTGGTGGAGAAGAGAGCTGGCTCTGGGCTCTCCCATTGTCTCCCGCCACCCCCACCCCCACTGCCTTCTGTAGCCTGGACGCCTTGTGCTGGGTCCTGCTCAGTTGGCCAAACCAGTAGAAGTTGGGGCCTCCAGCCCACCCTCTGACAGGAAAGGAGAACAGCCTGGAGCCATCTAAGGGCCTGAAGGGTGCCTGGCCCCATGGCTCCCTAGCCCCACATTGTGGACTCAAGGGTGGATCTAGAACAGCAGGCCCAGGCTTGCTCCTTATTTTCCTGGACACCAGATGGAGCTCCTCCCTCCCTCCTCTCTCTTTGGAGAAAAACTCCCTCCCTCTGCAGCAGCAGCAATTAGAATGGTCTGGCAGGCTCTGGGGAGGGGAGGGGGCCCAGGTGGTGGCCAGGAGGTTATTAGAAAATGGAGAAACGCAGCCTGGGGACACCTCCTCCTACAGGGCTGGGGCCGCTGGGGAGGAAAGACCTAAGCACATTTCAATTAATTAATTAATTCAACAAGTATTTATTGAGCATCTATCATATGCTCACTGGGGAAACAGCAGTGAGCAAAATAAAGTCCTTCTTGCAGAGCTTATATTCTAGTGGTTAAGACAGACAAGCAACAGAGCAGTACCTAATGTTTCAGATATGAGTCTGCATACAAAAATGCGGCAAGAAAATGAGCCAGCAAGTGCCAGGTGCGCATTATGTTTAGTGGGGGTGAGAGTGGGGGTGTGTCAGAGAAGGCTCTAGATGCAGGCAGAATTTATCCAGGGACCCAAAGTGAGGGAGTGCCTGGGAATAGAGAATTCCAGCCCAAGGGAACAGCAAGAGCAGAGTCCCAAGCTGTTGATTAAGGAGCTGAAAGGCAAAAGCAGAGAGACCAAGGGGCAGAGTGGGGAGCATGAGACCAGGGAGGGGCAGGGAGGCCAGATAATGTAGGGTCTCTCATGCCTTTTCAAAGGGGTTGGTTTCACTCTGAATGAATGGCAAGCCACAGGAATCACAGAATTTTTTTTTTTTTTTTTTTTGAGACAGAGTCTCACTTTATTGCCCAGGCTAGAGTGAGTGCCGTGGCGTCAGCCTAGCTCACAGCAACCTCAAACTCCTGGGCTCAAGCAATCCTGCTGCCTCAGCCTCCCAAGTAGCTGGGACTACAGGCATGTGCCACCATGCCCGGCTAATTTTTTCTATATATATTAGTTGGCCAATTAATTTCTTTCTATTTTTA
>VSMD01014772.1:0-40522 GCA_008750895.1 Mirza zaza
AAATGTCAAAGTTATGATATTTCAGTAACACTTTTATTACATCATTTATATTTTTCATCATCTGTGATTGCCAACTTAAGTTTGCCAAAAAACCTGAGTGTAGAGCTCATGTAATTTGGTTGCAATTTATGTGTATGTGAATATTATTAAAAACTCATATATGAGTTCCATTTAATATTATTTTCTCCTTTTGTATATTGCCATGGAAACTTTTTATAGCTCTGACTTATTCTAGTTGATTGTAATTATTATTGACTTAGTTTTTGCATTGCTAATATTTGGAGAGTAAAAGTTGACTCCTTTGTTTTTTCACCACTACCACCATATATTTTTGAAACAACTTTTATTTGATGACCACAAATTTTACTAGGTCCTTCTTGAGTTTTCTTGGATCCTTTTCTATTATAATGGAACATGAAAATCATGATGCAACATTTTATATAGAACACTATGACAGATGGCCTAAAAGACAAAACCAAAAAAAGTATATAGATATACATTAAAAAAAGGACAACATCAAAATATAAAAATAGCTATTTTGCGGTAGTAGGATTAAAAGGAATTCATTTGTTGATATATTTTTTTTCTGATTTTCTGTTTTGTTTCATACTTTAAAGAGTGTATAAATAAGCTTAATAGTAGGAATGAAACAAAACTTCTTGAATCAGAATTTTCATTTTACTAAAGACATTTCCTAAAGCAGTTGGTTGTATGACTTGGCGCAGAAAGAAGTCTCTTTCTTGCCGGAAGAGAATCACCTGGAGCACACAGATTCCTGGGCCCCATTCCTAGCCTGTGAGATCAGAAACCCTAAAGTGAGGCCCAAGTACTTGCATTTCTTCCAAGGTGACAGAGAACCTCTAGAACTAGGACTGAGGAGGTGGTACAATGTGATGGTTCAGACCTCCAATTGGAACTCCAGTTCTGCCATTTCTATCTGCATAGCCTTGAAGAAGTTATTTATTTTCTCTAAACCTTGACCTTCTTCTTATCTCTAAAACAAGGCTAATGATTTCAATTGCATGGGTGGATGAAACAATGTTTGTGTAGTACATAGCCTGATGCCTAGACACAGTGTAGGCCCTCAAAAATAATAATTTATTATTTAAAAATAAAATATGAAACAGATAAATAATAAATGTCATCACCATCATTATTAGCCTTCCATTATAATAATGCAAATGGATAAAAAAAAAAGATTTAAATTACTCTGGTCAATTCATACATAACTGTTAGGTTTATTCCATCTATTTGGGGGGGGGGGAAGGAGGATTCCCTATTATCTTCAATTCTCCAGGGCATCCTTCCAACTGGCATAGTTTTTTATCATTAATCATTTTCAATTTTTTTTTCAAATTTTGGTAGAAAGGAACTTAATGTCAATAGTCACCACCATTGTACTGCTCTCAAAAATAAGGTCAAACAAAGAAGCCTACCAAAAATCACAATAAATGTTTTTTAAAGGCAAAAAGGCAAGGAAAGATTATTAAGGTTGATCAGAGACATTTATTCTCATTCCCAATGCCTGAGTCAGGCCTAACGCCCAGGGGAGGAAAGTCAGACAACTTAGTGCTGGAGTTTAAGGGAATTTCTTGCCAGGTAGCTCCACGGACAATCTGAATTCCAACTGGCCGTTTAACTCAGAGGCAATGGCAGTAGTTTCGGTAGACTACTCAGAGGTTGTTTGGGTATGTGTGTGTTTGTAAATTTTTCTTTGCTGAAATTATATTTTATGCAGACCAAGCCAAGCACTTGAAGAGCAGAATGTATCATATAATTAAATTAGTTCTTATTTATGTTAATTACTCATTCTTAGCTCACAGGGCCAGAGATAGGCTTCTGTCTTGTTTGTTGTTATTTTGTTTTTGTCTTTGTTTGTTGTTTGTTTCACGCTGTTTGACCACCAGCAGCAAAACAGTGCTTGGCTTAGAGCAAGCTCTCACTAGGTGTGTTGGACATTGGATAGAAGCATTAATACAGTAACATCTACAATGGCAGAGTACAGGCACTGCCATTCTTTTCTACCTGTGACTACTCTGAAAACAAAAAAAGAGTAAAAAACAAAAAAAATTAGCAAATACCTAAATACCTCAATCACAAAAATCATAAAATTAAAAAACAAACACAACTCAGTAAAATTGTGAATTTTAAAAATGTAATTCTTAGACATCCAGGCTAAAAGATCAAAAACTTACAAGGAAGAAGTATCAGGCTGGCCTTCGAGTTTGCAACAATGTACATCATTAAAAAACAGCAGAGGGATAAATGCACAATCCTCCAGGAAATAAAGTATGAGCAAAACGTTATGCACACCTAGACAATCATTGAAATAGAAAAGTAACAGCAGGCATTTTTGATCATGTGAGTACCAGGAGAATATATTTTCTATAAAGCCACCTTCAAGAAATCATTAAAAAGTAAATCTCACTTGGACGCTAGTTGAATAGAGATACTGTAGCAACAGGACAGAGGTGAGCCTAAATTCCATTGAACCTTAAAAATAAGGAAAAAACAACTCTTGGAATCACAGTTTCAGGAGTATAATATGAATAGAATGACAATGAAAAAGCAATGTAACTAATAAGAGTTGGGAAGGGAATTAGCTGCTTGTGTAAGAATATTGATTATTTCATCTTTTATCAGTTGAAGTTTAAAAGTTTCATTTACAGCTGATAGATCAATCACTTGGGGTTTGGGTGTATTTTAAGGTGTAAAGTAAGTATTAGAAGAACTAATAATGATAGTAGTATCTACTAAACCATGTCAGAGAAAAGGAATTGGAGATATATCAACTCATCATTGTTCTTGGTGTCTACAGAATAGGAGATAAGCATACTAAATTATGCTATAGGTACAAAATCAAACACCAAAATGACCCAAAACAGGAAATAAAGTATCCAAAGAGTAGTAAGGTACCCAAGCCACACATAACAAAGCAAAGAAATATACAGAAAACAGAAAAAATGAAGCAATACACGAGAACACAAAGCATAAAATCTAATGTCAGAATGAATATAAATCATCTATTTTTAATGTAAATGGATACACTTATTGAAATAAAAGTATCTCAGATTGTGTTACAAAGCAAAAGCCAAGTATTTCTGTGTATGTGTGATAAATCTAAGGCAGAATGATCAAATATGAAGGGACTGTAGAAGCATATCGAGCCCACACGCATAAAAATCATGGTTTGTACTCTTAATACAAACAAGGAAAAATTAGTACAAAAAGAGCTGCGTGTGATAAAGAAGGTGTCATGGTTTGAATTGTGCCCCCAGAGATCCATTTAAGTCCTAACCCTCAGTGCTTGTGAATATGGCTTGTTTGGAAATAGAGTCTTACAGATGTAATCGAGTCAATATGAGTTTATACTAGATGAGGGAGAACCATAATCTAATGACTAGCATTCTCATAAGAGAGAAATTTGGACAAAGACAGAGGGAAGAGGGATATGTGATGAAGAAGACAGGTGCTGGAGTTACAGTACCACAAGCTGAGGAACGCCAAGGGCTGCTGGTAAACGCCACATGTCAGGAAGACGCAAGAAAGCATTAGAGTATTCAGAAAGAGCATGTCTTTTTGACAAGTTGATTTTGAACTCCCAGTCTCTAGAACTGAAAAACAATACGTTTGCTTTGCTCTAAATGACCGAGTTTGTGAAACTTGTTACGGCAGCCTTAAAAAAACTAATACAGAAGGGAAACAAAATTATAATTAATATTTTGTTCATTTAATATTTCCACAATAACGTTAGCTCGTAATTAACGTTAGCTCCAATTAACGTTAGCTCGTAAACAAAAAAAGTATAGTAAGTCAATGAAAAATCAGACAAAATGTATTTCCCATAGGAGATACTCATTTACTTATACCAGATTGTGAAAGGATCAGTACATGAAAAGGTAAGTACCTAGAAGTCTAGATGACAAATGGATAAAGTAGATCTAATTAAAGTATATCAACAACTACACTTAGAAAGAAAATGTACCTAATTGTCCTGTGCCAATGAAATATTTATTTTTTTTAAATTCTGCAACATATAAATATTAAAGATAACTATATCTAATCCAAATGCAATGAAATTAAAAATTAATGATTAAAATTAGAAATCATGACCTACCACCAGGTAAAATAAATGACAGAGAGAAAGAAAGAGAGAGAAACAAAATGAAAGAGAGAGAGAGAGAGAGGAGATGAGTATGCTTTCTTAAGTTTGGATCAACAAAGACATCAAAATAAAAATTACAGGATACATAAAAATAATGAAAAGGAAAATGCCACATAATAAAACTTACGAGACTCAACTGAAAGAGTGCTCAGAAAATATATATATATAAACCTAAAGTGTTTCCATTGTAAACAGGGACAATGGAAAATCAATTATTTGAACTCTCAAAAGATAGGAAATTAATATATGTGTATGAAAGTGTGTATTTACCCAGAGCCTACCTTTAGCCTAATGGAAAAAAATAATTATAATTTTCTTTTGAAGTTAGGAAGTAAGCAAGCATATCCACTTTCACAAATATAAATGTGGCATAAAAATTGGAAAAAAGAAGATAATGCTAGCATTATTTGCAAAAGATATGGCATACCTGAAGAATGCAAGAAAATCAGCTAAGAATTTCACATACCAAATAAAAAAATACAATGAGATGACTGGGAACAAAATTAGTATACAAAATTGGCATACAAAAATCAACAGCCCTTCTATATATAAACAACTGTATTATCTAGTGACAGAAGAGACTCCATTTCTATTAATAGAAATGAAAAGATAAAATATCTATGAAAAACTAAAAATGCTGAAGACATATGTATTGAAGAAACTGTAAATTGTTATTGAGAAAACTAAAAAGACAGTGGAATAGAGGAAAAGTCACATTGATCCTTGATAGGTAGACATGATAAAAGGAAGATTTCAATTTGCCCTAAATTAGTCTATAAATTTAATTCAATTCCAACAAAAATGCTGAAAGAATGTTTTCTTTCTGGAATTATAGAATCAGACTCTGAAGATCATATGGAAAACGAGCTATGTGATAATAGCTAGAACAATTCTAAAAATGAATAGTAGCAGACATGGGAATTCATTCTCTAAATCATACTACAGATACTGTCAAACTAAAGTAATTAAATGGCAAATGTAGTGTTAGAGCAGAATAGAGTCTAGAAAGAGGGGTTTGTTATATGTCAAAAATGGAACTTATATCAAGGAAGAAAGGTTAGATTATTTGATAAATACCATGGAGAAAACTGGAAAAAACATAAAAAGTATGTAAATGAAAATAATGAAAAAATGAACATACTAGATGAAAACATGGAAGCATTTTTATTATTTTGGACTGATCTAGACTTTTATTAGTATGGTTCAAATCATAGAAATTATACTAAAATTTTATAGATTCAACTACATAAACATTTTGCATGGGGAGAAAAACAACCATAAACAATATCAAAAGACAAGAGAACAAATCAGAAAAAGGTACTTCCAAAAAAATACCGTAAGTATGACAATGTTCATTTTTACTATGTGAAAAGCTTTTTATGTATCAGAAGACAAATCAATAGGGAAAATTGAGCATAGGATAAACAGAGTGCAGAAAAATAATAAAATAATTTTTTTTCTTTTTAGAGAAGATACTAAGCTGATCTGCACTTACAGATAAAGTAGATCTAATTAAGGTAGATCTAAACACACACATACTACATTTATCAATGGACATATGGGGAAACAAACATTCTCCTTCATTGTTGTGACAGTTTAAATTCCAACATTTTTGCGGAGGTCAGCTTAACAATACATTTGATAATGCATATCAACATTTAAAGCATAGCTACATTTCGATTTAGCAAATTTACTTCTAGGTATTTTTTTTTTCTTCAAGCACTCTAGAATTTAGAAGGTATACTCAAAGGCATATATGTGAGAACACTTGTTGAAACATTGGTTGCAATACATAAAACACTCCAAATGTTCAACAGTAGCAAACTGAATTCAATATTATGATACAGCTCGATTATGTTACCATTTTGTGCTGGTATAGCTTTGAACTATATTTGGAAGAATGCACATAAAACCAGTAAGAGTATTGGCCTGTAGAAAAGGAAACAGGAAAACAAACAAGTGGGAAGAGAGTCTTACTTTCTCTATATGTACATTTACAACTTTTGATTGCATACTGGGTGCCAGTATTATCCATTCAAAATAGAAACAGGCAAAATGGTAATGGAGGTGAAAGAGTTGTAGTAGGTACTTCATAAATGTAGTTTATATTTACTTAAACTTAGCATGAAATTTTGGTTCAAAACTTTTTCATTATTTTGTATGTTAGAATAGTTCCATTTAATTTTTTTAGAGGCTAGTATGCATATTGAATTGTTTGACCACACACAAGCCCCCAAAAGAGTTTGATTAAATCAGAAAGTAATCAGTTCCTCCAACATTAACTTGGTTGCCCGTTTATGCTAGGATATTAGATCAAGATGAATTTTTCCTAGACTGCAGTTATCAAATTGCATTTCCTGCAGGACTTACCTATTTATATCTGAAGGAGAATTCTGTCCATTTGCACAGGTCAGTTAATAAATCCTCCAAAATGTTTAATCTATACCCATTATATATCTAACCCAGAAGCTCTGGTCTACCTTGATTTAATTCAATACTCTATTTCTTTATTTTAGAACATGTCTGAATATTTGCCACAAAGACTGTAATTTGCCTTAAAATTCCATCATAGATGTTTTCATTCACTCAACAAATACTGACTTAAGCTCTGGGTTTATGTGATGCTGGGGACATTTGTATAAAAGAGAGCAGAAGAGAGAATCACATATAAATATCATGTTCTGTAGTGCCTTGTAACCCTCTGATACTTTGTAATAATGTTGGATATTTATTTACATTTGCATTCAACTTAAATTTATTGCATAGCAGACACTGGGATATAAAAATAAATGAGCCATGGTCACCGACAATCTAGCAGGGTAGAGAGCTCTATGAACAATTCATTATAATCTGAGGTGGCAAATAAATTTATAGGAGACTTATGTGAGCAAAGAGGAAGAACACGTTTAACCCCATCTGGGGAGTGGGAGGGACTTGGCTGGAGAGAGTCACTCTAGGTATGACGGGATGGACTGAGTTTAACTAGGGCAAACGTGGAAATTATGGGATGGTGGGCAGACACTAGTTCTGAAACTTACTAGTGTTACAGCAGGTGTCACAGCGGGTGGTCCTGAGGACAAACTGAGAGGCACACAGAGAGTCGGAGAATCTGGCGGGCTCAGAGGGGTCTCGCCACCAAATTCTGAGCCCTGTCTACCCCAATTTTTCCCACTTTTAAGAAGTTGGGGTGGTCTGAGGGGTGGGGTACCAGGTGGCTAATGCCTGCCAGGTAATAGGTTAGTGTTATGCTGATGAGCCAGGTAAAAAGTTAGTTGATAGGCCAGGTACTAGGTTCAGTGTTATGCTAATATCCTAGGTAATAGGTTAGTTGATAGGCCAGGTACTAGGTTCAGTGTTATGCTAATGCCCTAGGTAATAGATTAGTTGATAGGCCAGGTAATAGATTAACTGATAGGCCAGGTAATAGGTTCAGTGTTATGCTGAAGTGCCAGGTAATAGGTTAGTTGATAGGCCAGGTACTAGGTTCAATATTATGCTGAAGTGCCAGGTAATAGATTAGTTGATAGGCCAGGTACTAGGATCAGTGTTATGCTGATGCCCTAGGTAATAGATTAGTTGATAGGCCAGGTACTAGGTTCAGTGTTATGCTGAAGTGCCAGGTAATAGGTTAGTTGATAGGCCAGGTACTAGGTTCAGTGTTATGCTGATGAGCCAGGTAATAGGTTAGTTGCTGGGCCAGGTAATCAGTTAGTATTATGCTGATGTGGGTCTGCCTTTAGGGGTGGGCGTTCAGGTGGCTGATGTGCTGCCCAGTAAGAGACGTGGGTTTTCCTTATCATTAGCTCTGTGACCCCAGGCGAGCGCTTGGCTTCTCTGTTTCAAATGGCAATCATAATAATAGTCCGGACCCATCAATCAGGTTTGATTGCGGATGAAATGAAATGATTAGAGCTGTACCTGGAGTATAGTAAGTGCAGCATGTACATAAGCTGCTCTTTTTTTTTTCGTTAATGGACGGGGGTGGCAAGGGAGGGAAAGAACTTTGCAGACAAAGGAGAGACATGCAGGAGGACACAGAGACAGAAGCATCAGCCCTGGGCAGGACAGAGTCCCAGCGGGGAGAGGATGGCAAGAGGTGGAGCTGGAGGGGTAGGCTGGTACTAAGTCACGGTGGCCTAAAAAGCCATCCTCAGGCACTTGGCAAGGTGACATGGGGATATTCTTTGCAGAGGAATGACCCGGTCAGACCTGCCTGCCAAGAGCTGTCACTCTGGAGGTCTGTGGCAGGGCAACGGAAGGCACAGCTTGGTGGGCTGGTTCAGGTAACAGGTGAAGGAGGTCTGAACTACAGGAACAATGCAGGCGAATAGAGCAGAAGCCAGAAACCTAGGGACTATCTAACAGGGATGCTACCGCGCTTTGTTGTGTGTTGTGGAAAGGCAGCTAGCGCCGTGGCCCAGATGCGGCGGGGACCAGCCTGGAAAGGGGTGTCCATGGTTATCAGCAGTGGGGAGAACAGGCATGGCAGGGAGAATGCGATGAGTGAGGAGCTCAGTGCCATCACTCCCAACCCCTTTCCCAAAAGGTTTTTTTTTTTTTTTTTTTGAGACAGGGTCTCACTCTGTTGCCCATCCTAGAGTGCCATGGACTCAGCCTCGCTCACAGCAACCTCAAGCTCCTGGGCTCCAGCCACCCTCCTGCCTCAGCCTCCTGTGTAGCTCAGACTACAGGCATGCGCCATTATCCTCAGCTAATTTTTTCTATATATTTTTAGTTTAGTATAAAATATTTTATATTTTCTATATATTTAGTTATAAATTAATCTCTTTCTGTTTTAAGTAGAGATGGGGGTCTCGCTCTTGCTCAGGCTGGTCTTGAACTCCTGACTTCATGCGATCCTCCGGCCTCGGCCTCCCAGAGTGCGGGGATGACAGGTGTGAGCCACTGTGCCCAGCCTCCTTTCCCAATGTTTTGGCACCCAGAGTCTCTCTTTAAACAGCTGGAGCCTTTCAGCTTGCTAAAGCGTCAGCTCCGTTGAGCACTGCGGAGAGTAAAGAGTCTCCCCTGACACATTACACCTTTCTGCCTGTCGATGTGAACGCTCCCTTAAATCACCCTTGAGTTTCTCCTCCCTTCCCGAGGAACTGGTGGGGAGCTAAAACAGGCTCTAATAATATCATCTCTACATAAATCCAGAAAACAGAAGTGGCAGGACAAAGTTTCGCCCCACCCCACCCCCGTGCTCTGAATGTGCCTCGCACTCTGGTTGAATCTCTATCCGTTAAACAACCATCAGGTCCTTTTAAATTGAGTCATTGCTCTCTCGTTTGATTCGAGGTGGCGTTCCGAAGCGATCCAGGACGCCTTCCATCTCGGCATTTGTATTCCGCATTGACGCTCTCAGGGTCTTAGCTGCTGAATCTGCATTGTTGAGATGAAAATCATGAGCCTTTTTGATTTAATGTAAGAGCCTCATTATTCTCAGCTGTGTCGCTGGGCGCCTACATCTCCGCCGCCTGAGAAATGCCACCAGGATGCATCAAAATAAACAGAACTCTCTTAAAATTTACTTCCTCTCTGAGAACAATAGCACAAGTAGCTGGAAGGCTATACAGCAAATCTAAACAGGACCCACCGATGGAAGTGGGCGGGTCGAATGAGAATCAATATGCACATACTTTTCTGCTGAGAACTTTGGTCTCACGTCAACATGTTGGGGATCTCTGATGGATTCAGAGAACAAGCCCCCTTTTTCCCGCCCATACGGGAAGAGGTCACATCAAAGATACCGGTATAGTTTTCTCTTTTAGTTTGTGTTCACTTTGCATTTCACAAAGTTGCAAGGTGCGCCCATTCTCGCAACTTCCGTATCTTTATTCTGTATGTAACTCTACACAGAGATCAAATTTAGTCTTTCAAAGACGGTGGGTCAGGCACTGTGTTCAAATGTACCAAGAGACATCAGGCTTTGAAATAGAAAGATATTACCGTTCCCATAACATGATCGTATCTGTTAAAGCACCTCCATGGAAAAAAAAAAAAAAGAAAAAGTAAAAAAAGGGTTCACGGGGAGAGAGAAAAAGAGACACCCTGGGAACTTACCTGATTCTTATATTTTCCAAAATGGGAGATACCTACCACCTGTGATGAACAAATGTGATTCTGAATATGATATTAAAATGGAATTAAATTACACGGGGAATGCATAACAAGAAAAGGCTTCTTGTTTCAATTCTCTCCCGGTACTTCTAGTTACTTAAAGGTGGTTGTGTGCTCGGGTTGCCTCTTAAATGCTCACAAGGGTGGGCTGCTTGAATCTCCTCCTATCTCTACTGGGTGATGTTACCTTGGCAGCTTGAAATTGGCCATGGTGGGAGGATTCACAACGTAGAAATCAGAAAATACAACCCATTTCCCACCTCTTGTTAAATGTGGACTAGCACATCATTACTGAAAAAGGATAGCCTCAATTTGGTCCGACTGTGCAGGTTTTCACCATTTTCTATAATCCATGCTAACCTTTTTTTTTTTTTTTTTTCTTTTTTTGAGACAGAGTCTCACTCTGTCGCCGGGACTAGAGTGCCATGGCGTCAGCCTAGCTCACAGCAACCTCCAACTCCTGGGCTCAAGCGATCCTCCTGCCTCAGCCTCCCGAGTAGCTGGGACTACAGGCATGCGCCACCGTGCCCAGCTGATTTTTTCTATATGTTTTTAGTTGGCCAATTAATTTCTTTCTATTTTTAGTAGAGACGGGGTCTTGCTCTTGCTCAGGCTGGTTTAGAACTCCTGGCCGTGAGTGCCTCCCAGAGTGCTAGGATTAGAGTCCTGAGCCACCACGCCAAGCCAGTTTAACAGGTTTTTAGGGGAGTGGGATGGGAGTAAAAACAGTTGCTCCATATATTCATTGATTCTAAGACTTTAAAAAACATTAAACTATAAGTCTTAGAATGGAGGGAATATGATAATAAGTTAAAAACCTGCATGAATTGTTTTTTTTTAATTTGAGAATATTACAGGGGTACAAATATTTTGGTTGCATACATTGCTTTCATTTATGTTTTTATTTTATTTTATTTTATTTTTTTTTTTTTTTGAGACAAAGTCTCACTCTGTTCCCTGGGCTAGAATGTTTTGATGTCAGCCTAGGTCACAGCAACCTCAAACTCCTGGGCTCAAGCGATCCTCCTGCCTCAGCCTCCCACGTAGCTGGGACTACAGGCATGCACCACCATGCCCAGCTAATTTTTTTCTGTATATTTTTAGTTGGCCAATTGATTTCTTTCTATTTATAGTAGAGATGGGGTCTCGCTCTTGCTCAGGCTGGTCTCAAACTCCTGACCTTGAGCGATCCTCCCGCCTCGGCCTCCCAGAGTGCTGGGATTACAGGCGTGTGCCACCACACCTGGCCTAACCTCTTTTTTTTTTTTTTTAACAACCAAACCTGAAGCTCTCAGCCTTCTGTGTGAGATAGAATGATGTCTCTTAACATCATTTTCCTTGCCTTGCCTTCCCTTTTGCAGTTAGCTTTCATAGATGCCAGTTGTGTTGCTTTTGCTTTTCTAGTAATGGTGTGAAGTGTCTTTCTTTAAATATATTTATTTAAATCAATTCGATAAGAAGGATGAGCTTAGTTTTTAAAAAAGCAAGAGCGCAGATGGTATGGAAATCAGGCAAAATCAAGAACGGGGTCCTGTAAGTGCAAAGACCGGTTGGGGTACAGTGTTCCGGGCTGTGTGCCAATATTTCTTGCTATACCGTCAACGGGCCGTGGGTCCCAGCCACGACTTCTACTGTGGGAAACCAGCTTGGAGAAATAAGGCTATTGTATCACAGAAATGTACCTGCTTTTCTCTCTGCTTCTTTCGATCTCTCTTTCCTCTCTCCCATGCACGTTTCTGGGAAAACTGCAATGAGGGGTTCTCTGTGGCCGAGGCTGGCTCTCTCTTCCATTTGCAGTGATTCCACTGTTGTCTGCCTTAACCCTAAAACTCTCCTCCTGGCTCCCTTGTGAGGTCCCTGGATGTCTTCCCAGGGCTCCTGTCATGAAGGTTGGGGGGAGGGCCGATGGCTGGGGAGAGGGGACAATGTGATAAACTTTTGTAGCTTCGGAGATTTTGTGTGTGGTTTCTTTTCCTGTTTGTTTTGGGCAAAGGCAAGCGAACTGCGTAGGGCTGGGGAGGAGACTGGCAAGTATATTATCATCACTGTAATACTGACTTCGATTGCCTCCTTTTGACCGCCTTATTGATATCTAAGATATATAAATGAGACCAACTCCTTCCTGTAACTCACACCAACAGCCGATTCATAAATATTGCACTGTATAGTCTCTTACTCACCAGAGCATTGGCCGTCTGAAAGAAATGTGATAGTTCACCCTTTTTCTCCCTGTCATTCTCCTCAAAGACAGTACCTCTTGGGAAAATATAAAGGTGAACGTGTAAGAAGATGTGGAATATATTTTTAAAATTTGTCAGTCTTCAATATTTAGAAGTCAGGGATTAGTTATTTTCCTCCTTTCCTAAAGACATTTTTTTCCTCCAGCGTTCAGTCTCCTTAGACAAGCCCAGAATGAAACATAAAATCATTTTAGAATAGTTGAAACAGAGGATAAGATTAAACCAGTGTTTGAGTGGTTTCTAGAAAGCAATAAGTTTTGCTCAAACATTTCATCTTGCTTTCCTTTTGCTCTTTATATAAAAATAAATCCAGATTGACAGGAGATGAGTCACCACTTAGGCGTGACATTTTACATTGTCTTTCAATACAATTGCTGTAAGAGTGACAATGACACACGTAGAAAATGCCCCTGCTGCCTTTTTTTTTTTCCATGTTTAGCAAGCCAGCTGTGGTGTGCATATGAACGAGCATTGATATGTGCATCGTAGTAATGTAACATCCATTTGCCTTTCTATTATACCACTTCCTACGATCCTCTCCTTTAACAAGATTTCAAAATAATATTTCAAAATAAGTATTTTATGATAGACATTTTTAATGACTATCAACATATCCTAAGTGGTCATCATTTTCACATACCCAGTATTTTTTTTCCTAAAGCATTATCCGACATTCCTATGCCAGGATGAGGATTTGATGTAACTCTCTGTATGTTTCTGAGATCATTGAATGTCACATTCGGTTGCATACCTTGTCTGGTATAATAACACAGAAAAAATCAAATAACCCTATTAAAAAGTGGGCAAAGGACTTGAACAGAAACTTTTCAAAAGAAGACAGAGTAATGGCCAACAAACATATGAAAAAATGTTCAACATCTCTAATCATCAGGGAAATGCAAATCAAAACCACAATGAGATATCACTTAACTCCAGTGAGAATGGCCTTTATCAAAAAGTCTCCAAACAATAAATGCTGGCGTGGATGCGGAGAGAAAGGAACATTCCTACACTGCTGGTGGGACTGCAAACTAGTTCAACCTCTGTGGAAAGCAATATGGAGATATCTTAAAGCGATACAAGTGAATCTACCATTTGATCCAGCAATCCCATTGCTGGGCATCTACCCAAAAGATCCAATGACACTCTACAAAAAAGACACCTGCACTTGAATGTTTATAGCAGCACAATTCATAATTGCAAGGCTGTGGAAACAGCCCAAGTGCCCATCAATCCAAGAATGGATTGATAAAATGTGGCGTATGTATACCATGGAGTACTATTCAGCTCTAAGAAACAACAGTGATATAGCATATCTTATATTTTCCTGGTTAGAGCTGGAACCCATACTACTAAGTGAAGTATCCCAAGAATGGAAAAACAAGCACCACATATACTCACCAGCAAACTGGTATTAACTGAGCAGCACCTAAGTGGACACACAGGTACTACAGTAACAGGATATTTGGCAGGTAGGAGGGGGTAGGGGGGCAGGTATATACATACATAATGAGTGAGATGTGCACCATCTGGGGGACGGTCATGCTGGAGACTCAGACTTGTTGGGGGGAGGGAGGGAAAGGGCATTTATTGAAACCTTAAAATCTGTACCCCCATAATAGGCTGAAATAAAAAAAATAACACAGTACTAAAATATATATATATATATAAATGAGTCATCAATTCCTCCCTTTACAAAAGGGAGCCCTAAGGCCCAGAACAGCCAGTGACTGGCTCAAGGCCACATAGTTCTTTATGGGCATTAGACCAGAATCCAGTTTCCCTACATCATTGTCCTGTGGGCATTTTGTGTCACTCTTACATGCAAAGCAAATATTTAATGTGTCCATAACAAACCTCAGGTTATGTGGACATTTCCACTGTGAATATTCACTTGATTTCACTTTACTGTCCTTTGCCCAAAGGAATGCAAGATCAGAACATAAAATGAAAGCTGCATGTGCTGACTCAGGCATTGATTAGATGTTCCAGTGAATTCACACATTGGTGTCACCCGTCTTCTTCTTAACTTATGAACGTTGGGAGGTGTATGGACTTGAAGGGACATTTACAAATTTTGTGGGGTCTGGGCTCACATCCCTCATCTGTGCGTCTTCGAGAAGTGGACAGAGAAGAACTGAAGATGAGGAAGTCTGAACAAGGATCTTTCACCAGCCCACGTGCTAATTCTTCACGCAGTTAGCTTTTTCCCCAAGCTCGAGGGTAACCGACACTTCTAGGCGCAGGTTCAATGACCACTCCCTGGGCCCCCATAATATCCTGTGTCTAGATCAGATGTATTTCATTGAATTGGACTATGAATTCTTTGAGGATGCCCTGATACAAGAAGAAGCTCAAGCAGTACTGATAAAATGACTCTATCTCTGCAACTCTCCCCACTATCAAACTTTCCCATTCTCTGCTATGATTTTTTGTCATCACCAAACAGCGGCATGTGTACACTCTAGCTCGATTGTGCAACATCCATTCCTTAATTAAACGATATCATTTTAAGCTGCCTAAGATACAAGTGTTGTTTGGATTGATGTGATGAATGCGTGCTTGTACCTGGCTACCCAGGGTAGAAGTCAAAGTCCCAAGCTAACAAGAGACCTAGGTTCTGGTTCCACAAAAATATGTTTTGTCATTCAGGGTCACCTACTTTGTCCCTCAGTGCTTTATTGCGTTCACAGGTGAATAAGGAGAAAATTCATTAATTGCCTCATGGCATCGGTGTGATATGTAAGTGTTTTATTAATAGCAATTAATACATGTTAAGTTCTTTCTATGTACCAGTCATTGTGTTAGTTTCTTGACAGGTTTTATCTTATTTTAAGCTTATCAAAAACCATATTCCTGGTCAGGCATGGTGGCTCACACCTGTAATCCTAGCACTCTGGGAGGCTGAGGTGGGAGGATCGCTCAAGGTCAGGAGTTCAAAACCAGCCTGAGCAAGAGTGAGACCCCGTCTCTACTATAAATAGAAAGAAATTAATTGGCCAACTAAAAATATATAGAGAAAAAATTAGCCGGGCATGGTGGCGAGTGCCTGTAGTCCCAGCTACTCGGGAGGCTGAGGCAGGAGGATCGCTTGAGCCCAGGAGTTTGAGGTTGCTGTGAGCTAGGCTGATGCCACGGCACTCTAGCCTGGGTAACACAGTGAGACTCTGTCTAAAAAAAAACAAAAACAAAAACAAAAAAAACAGACAGAAAACATATTTCTAAATTCAATAGAGCCATTTTTCAAACCCAAGTCAGATATGATTTTGAATCCAGATCTCAAACTCCTAAACTACTTTCCAATGCTGTTTGGCTTCAAATGAAGATAAAATGTGTGTTTTGAAATATAGCAAAGTGACTTGTAAGTAGGAGGCAATGATAGTGCAAAAATAGGTGCATAGATCGAATCTGTAAGCAAGAAAAGAGCTGACGTGGGAGAACGCAAAGAAATTCAGGAAAGACATTCTCCCCATGGGCAGAGGAGGAGAAGTATTCCAGAGATATATTTGATGGGGCTGGGCTGGGAGGTGAGATTGGCTAACAGAGTTGGAACCACATTCCTAATTACCTCCCTTGCTTTATTTACATACGGGGATTTTCTCAGCCTAGAATTCTGATCCTAATTCCCCATTCTTCCACTCTCCCCACACCCACCTTCCACCACCTTCTCCAATCTGGTGAGAATCTGTCGGTCCTTTAAGGTTCAACCCAAACACCACCTGCCCTTGGATTTCTCCTTAGGTTCCTGAATTACTCCCTTATGAATTAATCGTTCCTTCTTTCTGCTCCTGCAACCTTTTCTACTTCAGTGTCAGGGTTTCTTAGCTTTGGTGCTCTTGACATTTGGAGCCGGAGAACTCTCTGTGTTGGGAGGCTGTCCCATGCATTGTAGGATCTATAGCAACATCTCTGGCCTCTACTCCTTGGAGGCTGGAGCACTTGCTCTCTGAACCCAAGACAGTCAAAAACATCTCCAGACATTGGGAAAAAATCCCCTCAAGGACAAAATCACCTCTACACAGAGCTGCTGGTCTTTTAGCCAATGTAACTCTATAATCCAGCATTTTTTTTTTTTTTTGAAACAGAGTCTCACTCTGTTGCCTTGGCTAGAGTGCCATGGCGTCAGCCTAGCTCACAGCAACCTCAATCTCCTAGCCTCTAGCCATCCTCCTGCTTCAGCCTCCCGAGTAGCTGGGAATACAGGCATGCGCCACCATGCCCAGCTAATTTTTTTCTATATATATATATTTTTAGCTGTCCGACTAATTTCTTTCTATTTATAGTAGAGATGGGGTCTTGCTCTTGCTCAGGCTGGATTCGAACTCCTGACCTTGAGCAGTCCTCCCGCCTCGGCTTCCTAGAGTGCTATGATGACAGACTTGAGCCACCGTGCCTGGCCTATAATCTGACTTTTAAGAGAAGCTCCATCCCTGAACAAATTGCCCCACTTTTTCTTTGCAAAATATTCTTAATGTCACTCAGTATTTCTCAGACTTTTATGAGCCTTGGAGAATCCTGGGAGCTTATGAAAACACACCTCCCTGGGCCCCTCACTGCTCTTTCCCAAGTTTCAGTTAGTCAGGTGGGGGCCCAAAACTTTGCCTTTCTAACACATTTCTTAAAATTTCAAGTGGCGTAGGTGCTGCTGGTCTGGAGACCACACGTGGAGAATGACCATCAATATCACTGCTCAGCAGTTCCACCTCAGCTTTTGCTGGTTAGATCCCTGGTATGTTGGACCATGCCTGTGGTTTCCCCTGCCCCCAACCCTGTGCTTTGCACGTACCATGTTTCCCCGAAAATAAGACAGGGTCTTATATTTATGTTTCCTCAAGAAGACACCCTAGGGCTGATTTTCAGAGGATGTGTTATTTTTTTTAAGTACGGTACAACCGTCTACATTGATTCAAATAGAGTGAAGTCGTCTTCTCCTGGAACATCATCATCACTCTCCAGACCCCGAATCCCATCCTGAATGTCTTGCGACTCTGTTTCCTTTAGAGCCACCGCCCCGATCTCTCCTGTCGAGCACTGGAGCTGTCACGGGGCGGATGAGAAGGGCTGCTCGTGTTCTTTCCTGCTCCGCGACGACACGCATGGGTTGTGCAGACGCTGCGCAGCCACGCCCGGCACCAGGGCTGATTTTCGGGGTGGGGCTGCTATTGCGCACGTGCTCGGACATCCTGCTGGGGCTTATTTCATGGGTAGGGCTTATTTTCGGGGAAACACAGTAGTATGCTCTCCTTGAGTTGAACACATAAATCAATGAATCTGAACATACTTTGCAAAGGTTAAAGAGATGCGCAGGCATAAAACGCCGTTAGTAAGGTACTGACCGGGCTTTGCAAAATTTGGGGGTCAGGTTGAGACATTTCTGTTTCTCCAGAAGCATTTTGACAAGAGAGCTAAATGAAAATGCCTCCAGCGGAATCTGACTTCACTGTGATTCAAACAAAGGGTTGCTAGAAATTATTCTGTTGTCACGGCATATCAAGGAAGTTGATGGATAAAGGGACATACTAATGAGAGTCTAAGTGACAACATGAAATGAAATCAACGGTCTCTAAGCGACTTCTTTGGAACGACGTTGGGAAAGCATCTATTTCCATCACTGCTCATTATCAGAATCACTGAGCTTTTTAGGAGGTGCATTAACTTGTGCAGATTCTGCTCCTCTGGACCATATCCATACAGATGTCGGGATGAGAGACCATCTGGGAGGATGTAAAAAGTGAGAGAAGTTGTTATGACACACGGTCCCTTTTACTGCTGTGCGTTTTGTAGCCATGCTTGCCTTTCCTAAGCACTCGGCTACCTTACTGCTTTCTGCGATCTCCCCATAAGCCTTCGGAGGCAAGAGAATAATTGTCCCCCCATGTTTTAAAAGCTGGGGAACAAAAAGAAACCAAGGCAGAGAATTTTTTAATTACGGACAAAAGTAAACTTTTAAATGAAGTAAAGCCGTCTACAAATACAGATAAGGTGATAAGATAAATTCCTGATTCTTAAGATGAGACACTTCTAAGAACAACACATATCGGTATTGAGTGCATCTTCATTTTTTTTATTAAATAATTCATTCCTTCTTTCGTTTGTTTCTTTTTTTTCATATATAACACATTTATTTCTTTTTTAGAGCACTGGAAACAAAAGCATTTTCCCCAACATATGGCAAAAGTTAAAATTAATGTTATAATCTTATAATGTTATAATTATAGAATTAATGTTATAATATAAATTAATGTTATAAAATTAATGTTATAATGTATATTTCTTTTATAATCAAAGATACTTAAAAACACTCTTCATGCCCTTCAGAAGCACCGCCATCTTCTTGCATTGTTCATTCAGATCTATCTGCACTGTTGACCATGGTGGCATTCTTCCCAAGAATTTAAGCTTAGTTCAGTTATCAATGTCTGACTGCCAAATGACAGCCTCCCCCTTCTCAAGGTTAGGTGCTGGGGACGCAGAGATAAATACCTAACGCTGTATTCTCAGAGACCTTAACATTTGGTTGAGGAAACTAACAAGAAAACTGACAATCTGCAAACACCGTGATCACTAAGCCAACAGTGAATTTACAGCAAACACTCTACGAGTATCCTCTAGAGCAGAAGTCCCCAACCTTTTTGGGCACCAAGGCTTGTTTTCATGGAAGACGATCTTTCCATGGACCAGGGAGCAGGGGGATGGTTTGGGCACGATCGAAGCACATTACATTTATTGTGCACTTTATTTCTATTATTATTACATCGTAACAGATAATGGGATAATTATACAACTCACCGTAGGTTGTTTCTTAATACCTTTTCGTAGGCACATGGCAGTATCCTCTCTTTAAAGCTTGGAATCGATCTTCTTCCCTTGCTTCTACAGAACTGGTTCTTTAGGCTTCAGATCTTCCTTCACATGTCGTCCTCTTCACGCAACCATCTCTGAGCGCTCGCTCCGAAGTCATCCCTTGCCCCTCTTAAATAGGTCACCGTGTTTATTTCATTCTCAGGACTCATCACCGTCTGATATTACCTTGCGAATTTTTTTTTCTTTATTTAGTGTTGGTCTTTTGTCTCTGGAATATAAACTCTTCAAGGCTAGGGGCATCCTTTGTCTTATCTACACTTGTACGGACAGCATCTTAACACAGTGCTTTAGCAGAACAAGCATTTGGTGCATATTTATTGAATAGTTAGGCCCATCCTCCTCTGAGTTCCTCCCATGGGCCAACCACCAATAATAATATTTAAACACAGTTACAGCCGGGTGCAGTGGCTCACGCCTGTCATCCTAGCACTCTGGGAGGCCGAGGCGGGCAGATCGCTCAAGGTCATGAGTTCGAAACCAGCCTGAGCAAGAGTGAGACCCCGTCTCTACTATAAATAGAAAAATTAATTGGCCAACTAATATATATAGAAAAAATTAGCCAGGCATGGTGGTGCATGCCTGTAGTCCCAGCTACTCGGAAGGCCGAGACAGGAGAATTGCTTGAGCCTAGAAGTTTGAGGTTGCTGTGAGCTAGGCCGGTGCCATGGCACTCACTCTAGCCTGGGCAACAAAGCGAGACTCTGTCTCAAAAAAAAAAAAAAAAAAAAACACAGTTACTACCTCAAAGAAAATAATCCTTGATGCCTTGAGGTCATCTTCCATTTTCCCCTTGCTGCACATTAATCTTGTCTTGATGCTACGAAACTAATCTTGCAGCAGCTACAGGAATGTTAATGACCAATAAGGTCAGTTAATTTAATAGGAGACAATAAAGCATAATGGGTAACAGAACAGACTCAGGAGCCAGATTGGTTGGTTCATTTCCTAGCTCTGCTGACTACTGCCTGTGTGGCTTGGGGCAAGTTACTTAACCTCTCTTGATGAGATAACTTCAGTTATCTCATCTGAAAATAGAGATAATAATATCTGTCTTCCTTCTAATGATCGAATAAGTTAATATGTGCAAAGTGTTTAAAATAGTGCCTCATCTATACTAAGCACAGTATAAACATAAGCAATAATTATTATAATTATATATATAAAATAACTATATATAGCCACAGATCAGGGTTCTACTCAAAAGCTGATTTCATATACATAAAGTTGTCAAAATTCACTCTATAACACACACAAAAAAGCCATAATCACCATTGAGAAACACAAAGATACAGATTGAGGAAGACATGCAAATGTTGAGCTAATATATTTTGCCTTGACTTGACCCACAAACCCATTTAGATTACATGCTGAGAACATATTTCAGTTTCAAGGTAAACAGACGGAACTTAGGGAAATGAATAGCTTTTACATGTTGCTGTGTGATAAATCACAAAGCCACCTTTGATCAAACTGTGCCGAACAGGGCGGTCTGTGATCTCACACATGCTAAGCATGCCTTCATCTCAGTAGACTCAGAATGTCCCTGCACGGCTCTACCAGCCAGGGGAGAGAGAAACAAAAAGAAGCAACCACATTTCAAACAGGAGTGATAGGTGTAAGTACTGCCTTAGCAACAATAGCATTTGGCTCAAAAGATTACCCTAGAATCACTCAGCATCACAGCTACACAGAGTTGAAATCAAGGTAGAAACACGACAACTGAGCATAAAACAATTGTAAAGTTTAAAGAAAATGCACCCCATTAAGATTGTGTGCAGGCCGGGCGCGGCAGCTCACGCCTGTAATCCTAGCACTCTGGGAGGCCAAGGCGGGCGGATTGCTTGAGGTCAGGAGTTTGAAACCAGCCTGAGCAAAATCGAGACCCCTGTCTCTACTATAAATAGAAAGAAATGAATTGGCCAACTAATATATATATAGAAAACATTAGCCAGGCATGGTGGCACATGCCTGTAGTCCCAGCTACTTGGGAGGCTGAGGCAGGAGGATCGCTTGAGCCCCGGAGTTTGAGGTTGCTGTGAGCTAGGCTGACGCCATGGCACTCACTCTAGCCTGGGCAACAAAGCAAAAAAAAGATTGTGTGCGGACCTTAATAACTCCATGTAAGCAAGAAATAATTCCATATGAATGCTCCCATTTTGCTATTTTTAAAAATAGCAAAAATATTTTTGTATTACTTTATATTTTTAATATGTCACTTCTATCGTACAAACATGTTTGAAATCTCTAACCAAAACTTAAGAGTCCCGGAAAAAAGATAATCTTAGTGATAATAAGTTAGGCTATAAAATGCAATAACATTGCATTTGAAATGTGGATCTTCGCATTAACCAGAAAATAAGTTTTCTTATCTTAATTCTGCACACAAAATATCTGTCTGCGGTTAAACACCCCGCGAAACCTTTTCCAGATTGTTAAAGAAGTCATCGTGCAATAACTGGAGCTATTTGATCTCGTTTATTTTCTCTTTATGTGGCAGCCACTAGTGGTTCCTTCCTTCTCATTACCAGACCTTTTACAATGATTGCCAAAAGGCATATCCGTTTGACTGCTGTGTTGTAATTTTGCTATTTCTTCCTTTATTATACTGTTTGAGTTCATTCTTGATCCTGTGGAATTCAGACTGTTAATTCACATCTTTTAGGTGGCCTGTTAACCTACAGGTGACATTTTTCTTTCAGCTCCATCTAGACTTAGCATCTACCCATTCAAGGCTCCCAAAAGTCACTTCCTCTTGCTCACTGAAAATTCTACATTTGTCATCTCTGTGATAATTTAATCTAAAAGTATCCTCATTAATGACTCTTCTATGTTTTCTCACATGTTTTTCAGAAGTCAAATCTCAAATTATAAGTTCTTGGCATGAAAAGATATGAAAGAGCTAATATTAACTGAAAAAAAAAGGCCTTAATGCATCAAAGGATTATGGAAAGCATAATCTTGTTTTTATTAAAATAAAATGAAAGAATAGATGCGTAGAAGAAAAAAAAACAAACACCAAAGGAACGTATCAACACATTCACAGAATTATCTCTTAGGAGCAAGATTTTAGGGAATTTTTCAATTTGCATATATATATTATTTACATCCTTTTCCTTTAATTGTCAGAGTGCACTAGTTTTATTATCAGAAACAAACAAGAAAGACTTGTTTTTTCTATTGTCGGAGAAAAAGAAATGGAGAAAGGAGATAACTTTGCAATATGTTGTAGAAATTTAATGGCTGTAGACATTTAGCACAGATGATGTTCAAGACATAAGAGTAACTGCACAGAAAGAAATGAAAGCTAGGCATTCAAAACTTAGGTGGTTGGCATTAATCTAGACTCCCAGGGGTCCTCAAACTTTTAAACAGCGGGCCAGTTCACTGTCCCTCAGACCGTTGGAGGGCCAGACTGTAGTTTAAAAAAAAACCATGAACAAATTCCTATGCACACTGCACATATCTTATTTTGAAGTAAAAAAACAAATGGGCAAAAACACCCGCATGTGGCCCACGGGCCGTAGTTTGAGGACGCCTGATCTAGACAATGCAATAAATGATTCAAAATGTCATAAACCCCTATTTATTTGTTTATTTAAAAAACGTTAGAGTCTTATACTCGGTATCAGGAACTCTTCTTGGCACGAAGACGTCCTCTGAACCATCAAATTCTTGCAGGTTTTGCAGCGAACATTCTAGCAGGGAGGACACAAACTGGCAACGAGTGAACATGGTACCCAGCAATCGTAACTGTTATGCAGGAACATAACGCAGAGTAAGAGGAGAGAGGGTGACAGAGCAGTGGCATTTGAGTCAGGGCATCAATGAGAGAGGCTTTTCGAGTAGGTGAGGCTTCAGCTGAGAGGCGTGAGAAGTGAGAGAGCAGTCTGGTGGGGCTGGAAGAGAACAGCAGAGGAAAACACCAGTGCAAAGGCCCTGGGGCAGGATCTGTGTGTAGCATCTGAAGTGCCCCCAAGAAGCCATGTAGCTGCAGGATGGACAAAATTCGAGAGATGATACAGTGGGAAATAAAGTCAGAGAGATGGAGGAAGGTGGGAGCAAGCTATATAAGGCCGTATAGGCCAAGGTAAGGACTTTGAACTTTATAACAGTTAACACCAGAGTCTATAAAAAGTTTGAATGTGATGGAGCGAGATGGAATCTTATTTACATTATTATAAAAGGATCATTTTGGCTCTCCTGCAGAGAATAGTGTGGGAAGACGAGAAGTAAGAACGATAACCGGTTTGTTGAGCGATGACATTTTATGCCAGTGGTTGGCAAACTATGGCCCATGACCCAAATCAAGCTCACTGCCCAAGAGCTAAGGATGGTTTCCACACTTTTAAATGGTGTTACTGTAAATGGTTATATAAGCACATACATAATATCGCCAATATCGTCTCTTGGCTGGTAAAACAAACTATTTACTATCTAGCCCAGGCGTCCTCAAACTATGGCCTGCCGGCCACATGCGGGTGTTTTTGCCCATTTATTTTATTTTTATTTTTTTTACTTCAAAATAAGATATGTGCAGGGTGCACAGGAATTTGCTCCATAGTTTTTTTTTAGACTATAGTCCGGCCCTACAACGGTCTGAGGGATAGTGAACTGGCCCCCTGTTTAAAACGTTTGAGTACCCCTGATTCTAGCCTTTTAAGACCAATTTTGCAAAGCCCTGGCTTAGGCGAGACGATGTTAGTTTAGGCCCATGCAGTTTAATCATTTATTATTGCCTTAGGCAATTTTTTTTTTTTATTCTGGAGGGGAGAGGGAGAGAAATGATGATGGGCCAATGGAATGAAGGGGCGAACATGAGGAAGAGAAGAGCAGTTGGGTTCAGGATATAGTTTAAAGGCCAAGGGACAAGATTTGCTTACGGATTAGCAGTGGCGTATGAAAGAGAGGAGTGAAAGTTAACTGCAGGAATTTTGTTCTGAACAACCAGGCGGGTGTGATGGCCTTTTACTGAGCGGGTGATGACTGGGAAGGAGAAAGGCAGGCCAGGGCGGGGGGAATCAAGAGTATATATTGTTTTGGACACGTTAATCTTGGGACTCCTACAGACACCCAAACAGAGATGTCTAATAAACACTGAGTAGGTCTGTAGAGAATATATACTAAAGAATTTCAGAAGAGGGACAGGGGTTTGGGGCCTGCTGCATGGTGAAGTTTGCCTATGAATAGTAATAGCAGTAGCCATAATAAAGATGGTGATAATAATTATTTATAATAATAATGTCTCAATGTATTTTTTTTTTTTTTTTGAGACAGAGTCTCATTCCATTGCCCAGGCTAGAGTGAGTGCCATGGCGTCAGCCTGGCTCACACAACCTCAAACTCCTGGGCTCAAGCGATCCTCCTGCCTCAGCCTCCCGAGTAGCTGGGACTACAGGCATGCGCCACCATGCCCGGCTAATTTTTTCTATATATATTAGTTGGCCAATTAATTTCTTTCTATTTAGAGTAGAGACGGGGATCTCGCTCTTGCTCAGGCTGGTCTCAAACTCCTGACCTTGAGCGATCCTCCCGCCTGGGCCTCCCAGAGTGCTAGGATGACAGGTATGAGCCACTGCGCCCGGCCTGAAACTTCTTTAGATTGCATGGGAGTTCTAGACACTTCCATCCAACCCTCCATCACCCAGAGTCAGACTTGCCCCCCGGGTCTGATGTCTCTACCCTCCCAGGTTTTCCTGGGTCCCTCCCCGTCATCAGCTCACACCGGCGTCTCCCCTGATTAAACCCTTGCAAGTTCATTTCCATCTCAATGTCCGCTTTTGATGCCCAAGAGAGGCTGAAATATGGGATCTCGTTTCATTCCATTTGGAGCCATTAAAACAACTCCGTATTATAGGACCACGGAACTAAGGATTAAAGAAGTTAAGCAATTTTCATAGTTTCCAGCCTCCGTTGAACACGTCATTACTGAATTCCCACTGTCATCAGAAGCAGGTGACAGCACTGAGTCAAGACTTAACTAAACCTGTGGCTTCTTTCTAACTCTAAAGCAGGCATCCTCAAACTACAGCCCACGGGCCACATGCGGGCCGCCTAGCACATTTATCCGGCCCACTGGGTGTTTTTGCCCGGGCCCGCAGTGCGCATGTGTGGAATGTGCGCTGCTCTCTCCAACGGTCTGAGGGACAGTGAATGGGCCCCCTGCTTTAAAAGTTTGAGGACCCTGCCATGTGTGTTAGCCAAGACATTGCAGTAGTGGTTCTCAGTGTGAGTTTTCCAGGGATGTTTAATAATGTCCAGAGGCATTGTTGGGTGTCACAGGAGGGAGGAGGGTGCTACTGGCACCTAGTGGGTCGAGGTCAGGGATGCTGCCAAGCACCCTTCAACGTACAATAGAGCCCCAACAACAAAGGGGCGTCCAGCATCCTGTGTCTGTGGTGCAGAGGGCAAGAATTGCCACCTTGTGCTAATAGAATTGCATAGAACTAGAAAAGGAGACAGATGGCCAAGATTTCAATAAGTAACAGGAGAAGCGGTGAAGTCAGGTATAAAATTTTTGCAAGCTACACATCCGATAAAGGACTGATAACTAGGATCTATTTAGAACTCAGAAAAATCAGCCAGAAAAAAATCAAACAACCCCATCAACAAATGGCCAAAGGACATGAACAGAAACTTTTTAAAAGAAGACAGAATAATGGCCAACAAACATATGAAAAAATGCTCAACATCTCTAATCATCAGGGAAATGCAAATCAAAACCACAATGAGACATCACTTAACTCCAGTGAGAATGGCCTTTATCAAAAAGTCCCCAAACAATAAATGCTGCCGTGGATGCAGAGAGATAGGAACCCTCCTACACTGCTGGTTGGACTGCAAACTAGTTCAACCTCTGTGGAGAGCAATATGGAGATACCTCAAAGCGATACAAGTGGATCTACCATTTGATCCAGGAATCCCACTACTGGGCATCTACCCAAAAGATCAAAAGTCACTTTATGAAAAAGACACATGCACTCAAATGTTATAGCAGCACAATTCACAATTCACAATTGCAAAGTTGTGGAAACAACCCAAGTGCCCATCAATTCATGAGTGGATTAATAAAATGTGGTATATGTACACCATGGAGTACTACTCAGCTTTAAGAAACAACGGTGATCTAGCACCTCTTGTATTTTCCTGGCTAGAGCTGGAACCCATTCTACTAAGTGAAGTATCTCAAGAATGGAAAAACCAGCACCACATGTACTCACCAGGAAATTGGTATTAATGGATCAACACCTCAGTGGACATATAGGAGTGACATTTATTGGGTGTCGGGAGGTTGGGGGGGGGGGAGGGGATGGGTATATATAAACCCAACGAGTAAGATGTGCAACGTTTGGGGGATGGACACGCTTGAAGCTCTGACTCGAGGGGGGAAGAGGGCATGGGCAATATACGTAACCTTAACACTTGTACCCCTATAATTCACTAAAATAAATAAATAAATAAAAGTTAAAAGAAATAAATAAATAAGCTCAGTCAGTATCTATATTCAGGAAAAGGAGTCAAAATAATTTCAATACCTGTTTATTGAGACCTGCACGGCCAAGGACAATGGAAGGCAGAAAAAAAAAAATAACTGTTTGGGGCTCATTTTACAATTAACTGACTTTTGCTGAGTAAATACCATTTTAGAATTGCCTGAAAAAAACAAATAACATACACACACACACATCGTCCATGTTTAGTTATGTTCCAGGCACTTATGCTGAGCATTTTACCATATATATATATATATATATATATATATATATATATCTGACCTCACTTTAAAGTTAGAAAAGTAAACCTTAGATCTAGAAAGTGGTTGAACTAGATAGAGTAGAACCTAGAGCCCGAGCCCAGAGCCCCATGCTCTGAAACTTTATCCTAAAATTCCATTAGAGGTGGAAAATGTGAACTGGTTAGTAAGAAAATTTTTCAGATTTTAAGAGTTGACACTGATAATTTGGTACATGATCCTTGTATACAAATGCAGGACTTTATTAAAACAAATAAACAAACAAACAGCGCCCAGCATTTTCCTTGTTTTGGGATGCGTATGTGTTGTATTGTATATATCACTATGAATAGTAATAAGCTATGGTTTGAGATATGGTGAGAAGTATGGGAAGAGTAACATCAAGCTGATCAAATTTACTCTGTGGAGACCCAGAGAGATTGTGTGCCACGTGGAACGATACAGATTGTCGATTATTCTCATTTCCATCTGCAGATACCGGTTAGTTAACAACGACATCCAGTTTAATCTATTACTTGTGTAGAGATAATGCATTTTATTGATTGAATCCATTCTTAAAGGTTTCACGAAAATATCATTTTCTGCAGAAGATAGTCTCCCTGGAGGGTTCTAAAACTCAACTTTTCAGAACAATAAACAATGGCTCTGTCGTTTCTCGTTACAGTGTTCACATAGTGCTTCCTTTGTAGAGAGAATGTCATGATCATTAACACAGAAAATGTGCCAGGACTTCCCTAGAGAACTCAGGGGCCATTTGATAAAAATCAGTATTAAGCAGTGAGGGAAATGTTTGGGTCATTTCTTTCTGGGTACAATTCCCCCATTATGTTAGACACTTAATTCCCTGGCATGGATTTTGTTGGATAGTATGCATTAAATCCCTTTGCACGTTCCTTGGGAAATATATTGTTCAGGCCATGTAATTTAAATCCCTATTATAATATAGTTTCAAACTGCTTTTTTTATTCTGGAGAAATAAAGAAAAGAATAAAGACCAGCAAGTTGCACGCAAGGCAGAAAGTGTCTTGAAGAAAGTTCTACAATGGACAATTTATTATTTCGAAACAATCTGCACTGATGATAGCATTAATCAGAATGGCTAAACTGTATGGAGCATTCTCTGTGCTATGCATTCTGTCTTCCCTGAGTTCTTGCGACGTGTAATACATACTAAGAGATTGGTACTAAAATGTCCATTTTAAAGATGTGCAAATAGATACATGATAAGGCTCATAACTTATCTAGCTAGTAAGTGGCAGAGCGAGACTACAAACCCAGGTGATATGACTCTAGATGTGAAGGTTGTGGCCAAAAGAGCCACAAATGAGTGTGTACTTTGTACTGTGTTTCTCAATGAACCTCAGACAGTGAGCTTAAGTTGATAAACAACTAGGCAAAATTACACATACCAAACTATGTGGAATTAAGGATTTAGTACACTGGGTTATAGCCTACACGATTAGAAATTGGGAGGGGGGAGGGATTAGGTGTATGCATTTGAGCCTAAGCGTCTTCAGTTATAAAACTGAGTAGATGATTATGTCATTGCTGAAGTTCTTCCTTGCTAGCTCAAAAATACTGCAAAGGAAAATGTCGCATTGTTTAATCATTCCTCACTCCTGTTTTAGGTGCGTTCCGAGTGCACAGAACTGAAGTCATTCTTTGCTATGACAGTGTAAAATGTGAAGGATGTAGAGTTGTTCTTATAGATGGAATGCCCTTCTATGTCCTCCGTTTAGAAGCACAAGAATAAAATTAGATATTTGCTGTCTTTGGGTCTCACACGGTTGCCCCGATGCCAAAAGGATACCTTAAATATGGCTTCGTAGGGGCAAGGCCAATGCATAACCTATTCGATTCTAGTGAGAAGTATTTCCACTCTCCTTCGCCAAGTGAGCAAGGATATTAGTGTCACAGAACATGACTGACGACAGCTACTGCAAAAGGTCAGATTAATCATGTGAGAGAACATTTCACGTGTTGGGCACCTCAACCTGTATTATAGTGTATATTTATAAATTGCACCCTGTGGGCCGGGCACAGTGGCTCACGCCTGTAATCCTAGCACTCTGGGAGGCTGAGACAGGAGGTTCACTCCAGGTCAGGAGTTCGCAACCAGCCTGAGCAAGAGCGAGACCCCCGTCCCTACTGAAAATAGAAAGAAATTAATTGGCCAATTAAAAAATATATATATATAAAAAATTAGCTGGGCATGGTGGCACATGCCTGTAGTCCCAGCTACTCGGGAGGCTGAGGCAGGAGGATGGCTTGAGCCCAGGAGTTGGAGGTTGCTGTGAGCTAGGCTGATGCCACGGCACTCTAGCCCGGGCAACAGAGTGAGACTGTGTCTCCAAAAAAAAAAAAAAAAAACGTTGCACCGTGTGAATTCGAAATAGTGAGCAACTGAAATATATTTAAACATTCTCACTTCGTGTATAACATTTGAATAAAGAAAATTCTCTCCAATGCAGCATAGCAAGAATCTTGTCATTTGGAAACTGGTCAGCTAAGACCACCGGAAAATGGGCTTTATTCTTCATACAGTGCAGCTCCTTTAGTTGGTAAAAATACCTGGTGGAACTATGGAGACCGTAAAAAGATCAGTGGTTGCCAAGGGTTAGGGGGAAGGGAGGGATGAATAGGCAAAACACGGAAGATTTTGGGAGCATTGAAACAACTCTATATGACCCTACGGTGGTGGATGCATGCCATTATACATTTGTCCAAACCTACGAAATGTACACCGCCAAGAGTGAACCCTAGGCCGGCGTGGTGGCTCACGCCTATAATCCTAGCACTCTGGGAGGCCCAGGCGGGAGGATCGCTCAAGGTCAGGAGTTCGAGACCAGCCTGAGCAAGAGCGAGACCCCATTGCTACTATAAATAGAAAGAAATTAATTGGCCAAATAATATATAGAGAAAAAATTAGCCGGGCGTGGTGGTGCATGCCTGTAGTCCCAGCTACTTGGGAGGCTGAGACAGGAGGATCGCTTGAGCCCAGGAGTTTGAGGTTGCTGTGAGCTAGGCTGACGCCACGGCACTCACTCTAGCCTGGGCAACAAAGCCAGACTCTGTCTCAAAAAAAAAAAATGAAAAGAGTGAACCCTAATGTAAACTGTGGGCTTTGGGTGCTATGGATGAGTCAATGTGGGATCACTCATCATAACAGTGTACCAGTCTGGTGGAAGGTTGGCGATGGTGTAGGTTGTACATGTGGAGGGGAAGTGAATACATGAGAAACCTCCATGACTTTCTCTCGATTTTGCCATGAACCTAAAATTTCTTTTAAAAAGACTTAAAAAAAAAGAGAGAGACATCCGTTTTGCTGCCTCATGATTAGCCTTGATTTATTTGACATTGTCCTGACCATAAGATAACAGTCTTATATCATTTAATCACAACATGAGCCCCCTGACTTTGTCTAGGCATTTTCTGATAAATATAACATGATAGCGTTCGCACCTAATAGTAAAGGTATTAGTGTCCGTCTACAAAGAAAAATGTGTTTGAACTCATGTATATAAGCATGAAGTATATGTGTGTAGATTTTAATAGCCAGAACTGTTAGCAGTTTCTTTTGAGGCTTCTGTAGGACTTTATTTACCTTGTAAATGACTAACTTAGAAGTCAAGGTCTTACCAGTGAAAACTGAGCTATAATGTGGATTATTGTTTTATGCAGAATGGTAAATAAGCATATTCAAAATTACATAAATGTGTTTGGTGAGAAAGAAATTCTATAGCGAAATTGTTATACAGTTCAGTCTGTTAGAGACTATTCTTTGAAGGAAGTACCTTTATCAAAGTATAGATGCTGCTATAAAAATATTAGCCTTTAAATTTGACTGATTAAAAAGAAAGCAGAGCTTGAACTTGTTATTTTTTTCATCTCCAATACTATTGACATAAAAAAAATCATTCAGAATGCTCATAAAAATTACTTTCCATGTTTCTTATGACTCAAAAGAATGTTTCCTAAATTGGATTAATCCTCATTGCCTGACAAATTCACCAGTATTCTTGAGAGGGAGAGAAAAACATTCTCATCATGTACCCGGATTCCTGCACGAGCCATGGAGGCAAGAACTGAGTCCAAAATTATTCATTTCTGCTTGAAATCTTTCCCATGGCTGTGATGAGCAAGAAATAGCTGGGAGAATTTTTGTCTCCACCTCCTCAAGTCACACAAATAATCTGCTCCCCCTTTTCTACAAATATGAAAGAGAGAAAGCTGTCCAGGATGGTTTGTGGGGAGTAGGAGTGTGTGAGAACTGCTATTTCCATGGTGGGTTCAGGAGTTGCTGTCACGATGACTTCCTACACGGCAATATGGGAAACTCTATTAAGCAGCAGGAATCCCAGTTGGCAAAATCGCCCATTGTACCTGCTAAATAGACAGTTATTTTGGAGGAGGAATCCTCTGGACACCTTAAAGAAGCCAGCCAGTGTTTTATTTAGAAATTAAAAAGCTCCTAAAAGGGGATGAGATATTTCAAAGTCATAAAGAAACTACAGTGTGGGACAAATGATCGTTATTATTATTATTTGTTGTTGTCGTTTCATTAGAGCTGTTGGTAAGCCTTTCGACGGCCTCAGAAATGTTTGCCAGAAATCAAGTGTTGTGTTGAATAGGAATGAACCTCAATATAAAAAAATAAATCAAATTAAATTAAACTTTTCGTGAAGTTGCCTTGAGAAGATCCAGGGCAGGAAATGACGACTTGGAGTTAAATTGGAAGGTGATGGTCTGGGATTCCAACGGAATCCAAGAGGGTTGTGAGCAGGACTTTGGCAGGAGGTCATTTTTACCATTATGGCATCGAGACGAAAATACCCACCTGTAATAGCTAGCAAACATGTGGACCGAAGTACTGGTGCGAGCGTGACAGCCGCAGGGTCACGAGTTTGAGCGTCTCCAAGGGGCACCGTTCATCCATCCTTCATTCCATGAAGCGCTGTGGAGTACCAGGCGCTAGACAGAAGCAGTTAGGGGAAAGACCATCGTGAGAGCTTCTTCATAAAACCAAATCCCTGGTCTACAAGGCACACATCGAGACCAGGGTCACTTGGTCCTTGCACTCATCAGACTTCTAGGTAGACGTCTTTCTTTTCCTTTTCTCTGCGAGGGCATCAACATGGACCTGCCGAGGTGCCGAGCTCCCCTGCCCTGCAGACACTGATCGTTTCTTTCGAGAAAGTTGGCAGGTCGTTTGATCTACCCAGTGGATCTGTTGTGACAACAAGCTACCACTGAATTCAATTTCCAGGTCGTGATTCATGTATCTCAAGTCCTGTTCGGTGGTTCCCTTGGAGGCCTTCCCTAAAACTGACCAAAGCTTGAACTTGGGAGCCACCCATGTTCCAAGGATAGTGGTTTTCAGACTTTGCCTTGATCATACATCCCTTTGTTCAAAGATGCACTCACAAAGATGGCCAGTAAATAAAATAAACAAAAGGCGCTCTTTCTGCTGAATTTGGGAGACTTGCCTGCTCATGGTCTACACCCACCTGTTGCCTTCTCTTGCTCCACAGGAGCCACTGGGGGAATTTCCAATGACTGTCCAGGACTTTGCCATCCCGGCATAAACAACACCCTATGGATAAAATCCATTTCATTGTCTTTATTTTTTATTTTTTTTATTTCAGCATATTATGGGGGTACAAAAGTTAAGTTTACGTGTATTGCCCATGTCCCCCCTCCCCTCTCTAGTCAGAGTTTCAAGCGTGACCATCCCCCAAACGTTGCACATCTCTCTCATTGTGTTTGTGTATACCCATCCCCTCTCCCCCCCCCCACCTACCCGACACCTGATAAATGTCATTCCTATATGTCCACTTAGGAGTTGATCCGTTAATACCAATTTGCTGGTGAGTGCATGTGGTGCTTGTTTTTCCATCCTTGAGATACTTCACTTAGTAGAATGGGTTCCAGCTCCATCCAGGAAAATACAAGAGGTGCTAGATCACCGTTGTTTCTTAAAGCTGAGTAGTACCCCATGGTATACATATACCACATTTCATTGTCTTTAAATGGATTTCCAAAGTCAGCTATCAACTCTCTTTGGGAATGTTCCCTTACCCATTCTAAAATTTAATCTGGGCCGGGCGCGGTGGCTCAAGCCTGTAATCCTAGCTCTCTGGGAGGCCGAGGTGGGCGGATCGTTTGAGCTCAGGAGTTCAAGACCAGCCTGAGCAAGAGCGAGACCCCATCTCTACTATAAATAGAAAGAAATTAATTGGCCAACTAAAATATATATAGAAAAAATTAGCCGGGCATGGTGGCACATGCCTGTAGTCCCAGCTACTTGGGAGGCTGAGGCAGCAGGATTGCTTGAGCCCAGGAGTTTGAGGTTGCTGTGAGCTAGGCTGATGCCACGGCACTCACTCTAGCCTGGGCAATAAAGTGAAACTCTGTCTCAAAAAAAAATAAAATAAAATAAAATAAAATTTAATCTGTAATTCTAACTCATAATCTAAAACTAGCACTGCAATATTGATCTATACCTGTAGAACTGTATTGTCCAGGAGTCTTTTATTATTCAGGGTTGCAAGTGGCAGAAAACCCAACTTCATCTGACCTAAAGGGGCTCTGTTGGCTGACACAATGGGAAGACCTCGAGCTAGCCCTGAGCTTAGGGGCTGAGAAGATGCAAAGAGATTCCATCTCTTTCTCTCTCTTTTCCTGTCATTCACCCCCATGTGTTTGATACTGGCTTTGTTTATGAAAAGGCTTCTTCCTGTGGTAGCCCCAAAGTAGTCTTTTATGTGATTTTCTTCCAAGGAATACCAATGGAATTTTTGGAACTGATTCACTTGACCCGTTGTTTTTGTTTTTGTTCTTAATTGATAGGTTTTATTTTTTATTTTTTTAGAGCACTTTTAGGTTAACAGAAAAAATTGAACAGAAAATGCTGAAAATTCCTAAATATTCTCTACCCCTCCATACATTTTTACCTATTATGTGGTACATTGATTACAATTGATGAACCAGAATCAATATATTACTATTAACTAAAGTCAGTAGCTTACATTGGAGCTTGCCCTTTGCGTTGTAGAGTTGCATGGGTTTTGACAAATGTAAAATACCACGTATCCACCATTACAGTCTCTGACAGAATACTATCCTAAAATTTCTGTGCTCTACCTATTCATCCTTCCCTCCCTCCTGTCAAACCTCTGGCAGCCAGTAATATTTTTACAGTTGCCAGAGGTGCTTTTTCCTGAATATCATATAAATAGAAATATACAGTCTACGGCCTTTCAGACAGACTTTCACCTAGCAGCATGCATCTAAGTTCTCTTTTGCAGTAGCTTGAGAGCTCACTTATTTGCTTTCATCACTGAAGAGCATTCTGTTCCATGGATATGCCACACCTTGTTTTTCTATTCCCCTATTGAAGGGCATCCTGAATGCTTCCAAGTTTGGGCAATTATGAATAAAAGCACAGCAAACATTTGTGTGCAGGTTTGTGTGGACACATGTTTTCAGATTATCTGGGTAAATACTGAGATCAGTTGCTACATCCTATAGTAATGGGATGTGTAGCTTCCGGAGGACCTGCGGGACTATCTCCAAAAGTGGCCGTACCATCTTCCATTCCCACCAAAACAAATGAGTTCCTGTTAACTCCATATCCTGACCAGCATTCGTTGCTATCAGGCGCTTGGGATTTTAGCAACTCTGACAAGTGTGTAGTGGTAGATCATTGTTGTTTTCGTTTGCAATACCCTAAGTGAGATCGGACCAGTTTTCACTGGTGTTCATTCATGAAGCGATCTCTGTAGTCAAGGGAATGGGATATGGTGATTGGTCAGGTCTGTATACCAGGCGTCTCACTCCAAGGCTAGTTAGTGATTTGCAGATGCCAGATTCACAAATGAGAAGTAATTTGCAGTTATGTGAGAAAGGAAATCGAATACCATACTGACAGATACATTAGAAATCCACTAAATAAATACATAAATAAAACCTCCTGATTAAAATATGAAAATATTAAAGAGAGCGTTCATATTTAGATCATTCTTAGGTAGGAAACACACGTTGCCTTTCAAAGGTCAAGAAAAGAGGTGGCATACATACAGAATAGAGATTGAAGCAGTAGCCATCAGCAAGACTAGGCTCAATTTCTACAGTCTAAAAATAAAAAAAAGTAGAACAAGATACATTTGTTTTCAATATTAATTCTTTACTGTACACGTTGATTCATGACTATAGATAGCTCCTTTCTGTGTGAAACATATCACACAGTGGAAATGAAATAAACAATCCACTAGAAGTCTTTTACAATTTAAATTAACCCATTATTCAGTGTAATTACTAGTCTGAATGTTTTAAAGTTTTTCTAAATAAGAACTATGGAGGTTGTTTATTCTACCAAGATGGTTCATTGCACAATTATGGATAATCAGCAATAACTGTGTGAGCTGATGATCATAGGGTGTGTTTTAGTTGAGAACATATTTTTGGCAATGAATACGCAACGCTTATTAATTCATTCAAAGAGCTTGTTACATACGTTGATTCAATAAATGTTCTTTGAAAATAAATATGTTGGTCAAGCAGTAGATTGCCACTCTAAATGCAGTTGATGAATTGGAATCTTGCGACAGGCAGGAGGAGGTACGGGTTAAATGTTCATAAATATTGGCACAAGTTAGTGATGTCAAATTGGGGAGAGAAGAAAAGAGTTGGTGTAAACATTTCACAGTTTTATGATGGTATTTGTACAATGATTGATTTAATCTTGGGACTGATCATTAGCAAAAGTGTAAGCCATATGGCAACTGACATTTATAAATGTGCTTTTATCAGTCAGTTTTATCCATTGAGGGCAGGAATTTAAAGATGCAACACTTTGTAAGTCTCTCAATGCAGTGTTCCAAAGACTTTATGAATATAGTAATGAATATAGTTTGAAAACATTCTATTCTTTGTACGGATTCTACGTAGAATTCTATTCTATGTACAATCTTTGCGGAAGCATGAAGGAATAGTGCTGGCAAAGAATTTCAACTGATGATAGACTACATTTATTCCATTCAAAGTTCCAATATCATCAGTAGTTGATGTCTTTTGGAAACTCCCTGGAAAAAATGTACAAAATGAGAATGATTTACAATCATTCTCAGAAGATAAAGATTTTTTCATGCCATGTGAAAAATTAGATCTTACCTAAGTGGCAAAGAAGTGATAGGGTTTGCTAAAGAGGTGAACGTCCTAAATATTTATACAAATTTCATCAATACCTGTCTTTTTAAAAACATATTACAATTATAGAATTTGGGAAGGCTGGTAACTAAAACTGGCCATAGTAAGTATATGCTTGATTGGCCTACCTTTTATTGAAAAGAATACATTCTTTTTTACCATTACATATTATTTTTCTTTTACAAGAAAGAATATTTTCGCCTACGCAGCAGAAAATTTACAACAACGAACCACATTTTCTGACTATACATCGGAGAACTTAGTTATATGTTCGTTTTTATTTATTCAGGTGACTTAGGACATCATTTAACTATGATTTAAGCTATTATTTAACTGTCAACCTCTAATAATGTTGTGACTTAGAGTGCGTTGTCATGATTATTACTGTAATTCTTGCTGTTGCTATTGTCATCGTCATCGACATTTCATTTCGTTGCCATGGCCCATTAAAGTAGTCAAGTGTTAGCGCTGCCCAAGAGAAGCTAATCAAACACGGTGCCATATTTTAGTCAAAAAAAATGTTTTTGGTTCTGAATTTGCAGAAGCAGAGATAAAAGAAGAATCAGGATT
The DNA here is from genome assembly GCA_008750895.1 of Mirza zaza. Classification (NCBI taxonomy): domain Eukaryota; kingdom Metazoa; phylum Chordata; class Mammalia; order Primates; family Cheirogaleidae; genus Mirza; species Mirza zaza. Next base: position 36,917 of record VSMD01014772.1, read on the forward strand.
AAAATGAATGGTTTGAAAGAATGGAATCTATCAAATATGTATTAAACTACCAGAATAGTTCGTTTGGGTCACTGTGTTTTCCTGTAGGTAGAGCACTTGCCTGAGCATAGGAAAGCATGGCCTGGCCATTAAATGGTTTTTTTCAAAATCCACTTAGTCATTCTGGGACTCTGTGTCTTCAGCTATAAAACTAAGGGAGCAAAGTAGAACTTGAAGCCAACACAAACATTTAGCTTATGTAGCCATTGTCTTTTCAAAACGTACGTGAAGTGTCTTAGTGGAATGTCATTTGTCTTTTTTCCTGACGTCTTAACATTCTTTCAGTTTACAGAAGAACAGTTGCCAACTCCCTACCCAACAACCCTCTCCACACCACTTTGAGTTATGCAGCTTCCTGGCTTTTGATTCTCTGTCTAGAATAAGATCAGACTTTGTTCTTAGGTGCCTTATTTTAGAAGATTCCAGCTGTAGAAAACAAACAAATAAATATGGAGAGATATGGCAAACACTATCCAAAAAAAAATTTTTTTAATGTCTGCAATCATAAATATTTCTAGAAGAGACTGCTCTTAAAACTTTCCACTTGTATTTGCCCATGTGCACTTACTCAATTTGGCCCCGAAAGAAGGGAGTTGGTTATTTTAAGTGCAAATATAGGACTCAATATTTCATTTATTCAGAAGAGGGCACACTTGTGCTTTTAATACCAGATGTATTCAGATTTGCTAGTCTACGAAAATTATACGTAAACTTTTAGCAGATGACAGAGCTATTCCTCATTATCAGGATTTCTTAAAATAATTAATATTTCTTAAGTAAACAGAAACAGAATTCAATATGCAGATTTCTTTTCAGAGAAGTGTTGTGTGTGTTCTTGTTTTTGTTTTTGCTTTTGCTTTCAGTCCAGAGACATTTGAATTATTCAATGTAATTAGCTTTGCTGTTCATAAAGATATCCGTGACCATGGAAATAACGTATTTTTGACAGCTTCTGTTAAATTTTAGTTTAATCTCTGACTTTTGGCAACCTGATAGTCTTTAGAACATTTTCTCCACTGGTCTTCATTAATAGTGTGTCTTCATTTGTAAGCCAAAATGATACCGATCCATTTGGAAGAAAAAGACTTATGCAACGAGGTATCTTTCTACCAGTGTGTTTAATTGTCCAAAGCCATAATTGTCCTTCCCAGATACACAAGGTAGGCTGTGGCATGATGTTTGCCTAAGATAGGAGTTTACTCTATCTAACATTTTTGAAAATCACAACCATTCTCGGAACTTTGGACTTTGCGTTGTTCTACCTAATTTGAGTATTAATCAAGAATGGTGAAATCCAAGCAGTTTAAATCTCATACGGTAGTATCAGGTAAAGACAAAGGAAATAAGAAGATAGAATACATTTGTAATTTAAAATTTGTTTTGAGGTTTTGTTAAGCACTTATCTTGATCGTAATCTATACGACAATATATATCATGGGAGATAACTTCTGCATATAAAGCACTTTTAAAAATGATGAAGAACATTTAAAATAATCCAGTAGAAAAATGTACAAAGGTAAAAGATGGTCATTTGACCTTTCCAATAAGAAGAATAATTGGGAAATTATCATTATACTATATTTAGTGTCTACAGGAGAGTAGACTTAGTCTATCTTGTAATCTAAAAAAAATGCATGTTAAATGAGATTGAGTTTCTGACTTATATGGATAACTAAGATTAGCATGAGCCCCATCTTTGCAATCGCTCTTGTCTTTTTGTTTTTTTAGCTGATGTTTGTTACATTTTTCCTTCCTTCAACATATTCACAGGCTTCTGCCCTTGCAAACTTTTCCCTCTAAGACAGATAGATAGTGTTGATACAGATATAAATTGGTGTATTTCTAGATGATAATTCTGCAATATAGCACCAGTTTCAATATATGTGCATACCCCTTGACTAACCATTCAACATCTCTCTTAAGGGAATGATCTGGCAGAGATAACTGCACTAAGATGTTTGTCACCATTATGCTTCAAGCAGTTAGTCATTGGAAATCACGTAAGTGTCAATCAAAAAGAATTAGTTAAATAAATTTTGGTGAAGTCCTTCAAGTGAACACTTTATAATTATTAATACCATAAAGAAAGTCTGCATATATTAGTTTTTTTAAAAAGTCTAAATACGTTGGCAAGTTGAAAAAGTAGTTTACCACAGAGATTGCTGAGTTATTCCAATTATAAGAGGAAACCGTCATTCTACTTTCTATCTTCATGTCAATTTCTTTAGCTCCCACATACGAGTGAGAACATGGGATATTTGTCATTCTGTGTCTGACTTATTTCAGTTAACATGATGTCCTCTGGTTCCATCCATGTTGTTGCAAATGACAGAATTTCATTTTTTTTATAGCTGAATAATATTCCATTGTGTATATGTACCACATTTTTATTTACCCATTAATCCACTGGCAGACATTTGGGTTGATTCCATATCTTGGCTATTGTGAATAGTGCTGCAACGAAGAAGTGAGTGCAGATAATCTCTTTGACATACTGATTTCATTTTCTGTGTATGTATACCTACTAATGAGATTGCTGGATCATACGGTAGTTATATTTTTAATTTTTTGAGGAAACTCCATATTGTTTTCCATAATGACTGTACTAATTTACATTCTCAATGGTGTATAAGTGTTCCCCTTTCTCTGTATCCCTGCCAGTATTGGCCATTTTATCAAAACCAGAGTGAGAAGATATCTCATCATGGTTTCGATTTTTATTTCTCTGATGATTATTGATATTGAACATCTTTTTATATACCTGTGGGCCATTCGTATATCTTCTTTTGAGAAATGTCTGTTCAGAGATCTGAACTGATTTAGCCAATTTAATCAGATTTGCTTTTTTTTTTTTTTCACTATTGAGTTGTTTGAGTTCATGATATATTCTGGTTGTTAATCCCTTGTCAATTGAATAGTTTGCAAATACTTTCTCCCATTCTGTAGGTCATCCTTCATTTTGTTGTTTCTTTTGCTGGGCAGAAGCTTTTTGGCTTGATGTAATCCCATTTGTCTATTTTTGCTTGGTTGTCTGTGCTTTTGAGCTCTTACTCAAGAAATCTTTGTTCAGACCTGGAGCGTCTCCTTAATATTTTCATACATGATTTACATCAACGTCCTTAATCAGTTTTGATGTGGAGAATAGAATAAGTAAAGGTTACCAGAGGCTGGGAAGAGTAGTGGGGATGGGAGATAAGAAGAGTTCTTTATGGGTACAAAAGTAAGCTTATATAGAAAGAATAGAATCTAGTGTTCAGTAGCACAGTAGGGTGACTATAGTTAATAATAATTTATTGTGTATTTCAAAATAACTAGAGGAGTAGAATTGGAATGTTTCTAACACAAGGAAATGATAAATGTTTGTGCTATCCCAATTACCCTGATTTGATCATGACACATTGTATGTATGCTTATATCAAAATAGCATATGTACCCTACAAATAGGTATAACTATTATGTATTCATAAAAATTAAAAGTATAAAAGGTCAATCTAAGTTTCTTTCTTTCTTTCTTTCTTTCTTTCTTTCTTTCTTTCTTTCTTTCTTTCTTTCTTTCTTTCTTTCTTT
>VSMD01014773.1:0-19442 GCA_008750895.1 Mirza zaza
AGGCACGTGCCAGTGCACTCCGCTCTGTAATAATCTTTTAAAAAGGCACTGTAAATTTTAAAAAAATATTTTGTACTTTCTTCCATATTTACCATTTCAGTGCTGTCCATGCTGTTGTGTAGATCTAGATTTCCATCTGGTATCACTTCCTTCCAGATTTCTTGTAGTGCTGGTGATGAATTTTAGTTGACCTCTGGTTTTGAAAGATACTTTCACTAGGTGGAAAGTTCTAGGCTAGCAGTTGTAGCTCTCATCCTACCCCGTCCCTGAATTCCAGCTGCCCTGGTCTCCCTAACTCTCAGCTCTTCCTCCTCGCCTCGGAGAGATCAGGAGGCTGCAGCGGCTCCTTGTCGCTGCTCTATAGCTTGTACGTTCTCTCCAGTCAGTACACTGGGACGAGCCTGGGGCTCACCTCTTTTATTTCCTTCCTCTCAGGGATCACTGCCCTGCACCACCTGTCATCTAGCAGGGGTCTTCAAACTATGGCCCGTGGCCACATGCGACCTGCTGAGGACATTTATCCAGCCTGCCTGGTGTTTTTGTCGCCGCTGCCTGTCCTGCTTAACAGCCGACTCGTCTGGGGCCCACAGTGTGCATGTGTGGAATGTGCGCTGTACTCTCCAACGGCTGAGGGACGGTGACCTGGCCCCCTGTTTAAAAAGTTTGAGGACCCCTGAGCTAGCTAGTGTCTGGAAAACACGTGCTTCAGATATTTTGTACAGTTTTTTAGTTAAACTGAGAAAGCACATCTGGTCTGTCTCACTTCATCATGGCCAGAACTCGGGTAACTTTTTAAAGAATGAAAAAAAAATCGAAACAAGAGCATGGATTTAAAGAATGTTGTTGTTTCAGATATTCTGATCTTTTAGATTTAAGGGTGACGGTAACGAAGTGGGTAAGGTCCTTGTCTCCACTAAACTTCAATGGGAAGCATTTGCGTTAAGACGGCCTTAGCTCACTAAGCCTTTCCTTTGCACATGCCTTTCAGAGGAGTGGACATTCTAGCTAGGTTAAGGCAGTACTGATCCCCTGCTGTCCTACATTGGCTTTGGTGGCTTTCCCTGAGGTTATAATCTAAAAGTTTAAATCACTGATTCAGGAGATAGATGGGATGATAAAGGAGTGGTATTAAATCACTAACACTCCAGTTCTCCGATTCTAAATTCAGACTTTATCTGTTAACTATCCTGTATCACGTGACTGCAGTCTAACTCCTCGTTTGTAAAATCACAGTTTATCATCCTCTATCAGAAGAGTCTGAAACGTGAGATTTGTGAAAAGGTTTGATGACCCAACTTAAGTCTGGAAGAAGCGCCTCTTCTAATTTCAAACCTTGTAACCTAGAAAACTCAAAATAACATGTCCCTTTGTTAGTCTACAGAGAAAGCACATTTGATGATTCCTGTTTTCCATCTTTTCCTGAAGATATCTTCTATTTTCTCAGCAGATTTCAAAAAGCTCTGATTATTAGAGCCCCCAATAATAAGTATAACTTTAGTAGGTTTCATAATTAGGCCAGTGTGCAAAGTAATTCTTCTGATGAAAGGCCTACTGATGACATGACAAAAAGTGCCAAGGAAGTTGTTAAAGGTGTCTATATTATCAGTGGGTCCAAATTAAACTAGGAAAGCCATTTTGAAGTTTGTTTTCATCAAAAGGTCCTTCCATCTACTCAATTGCAACAATCTTTAAGTTATAAAATCTCTCTTTCTTATGCTTACGTGACTTGTGACATTGCTTCAATATTTAATACTCATCCTATGTCATAATATTACTGTCGTACCTCAAGAACTTTCTTAGGAACAGAAAAACCACCTTGCTTTACCTCTTTTCCTTTCTCTTCTGAGTCTGGAAACAGCTAGTGAATGTCGTCCCGGTCTGTCTTTAGCGTTGCTTTTTACTACAGCCATAGAGGCAAGGATGAAGAGGAGAAAAGAGATCCTCTTTAAACTTTTTAACTAGAAAGCTTAGTGTGGTTCCTTTGTTTTTGAACAGATAATGCAAGAAAGAGGAGCTTCTGAAAGGAATGCTGCTCTGTTGTCATTTTGTATCATGGCCTCTGAATCTCTAGCCTAGCTCAGAAGGAATGCTTTCAGATGGAACATTGGCCATGTGAGAAGAGAAATGCTTCAATATACTGAGATTATTTATGTCTATCATGATAGTAGAACATGGGTTATGTCCCTGAGAATTCAGCGAAGATGAAAATTCTTAAGAGAAAAAATATGCCATTTTTTTTTCATTTTCTTCTTTTTCACACAAATATAACTGTGTAAATAAAAAGGAAAATAGTTCATAACCATCTACCACATATTTAAACTTTGGTTTTTTTTCCCCTATTCTCTTTCAGTACTTGCCTACGTGCATAATGATTTTGAAATTAACATCATAACATAAATACAGCATATAAATACAATGTGGAAGTTGCTCTTTCTAAGTCAGCTCTCACATAATACAAATTCTGTATGTTTTCAACAAAATTTTTCTGAATTACTAAACTTGTTTTGTTTTGCCTCACTATGTGTATTTATGAAAGTATGGTTGCTAGAGGACAGAATTTTCTCTGTTTTCAGAAACGCATATGTTAACGTCTTTGAACATTTTATGCCTCAGCTGTAGATCCCTGTGTCCACAGAGATTCTCCAATTTTCCTGTTAACTGAGATCTGGAAGAGCTGACGTCTCTCAGGCGTGGTTACTGTGTGCCACACTCTCTTTCTCATTCTCTAGCCTTTGTTCTGGATCATAGCGGAGGCCGGAAATGATTCTGAAAGGGTTTTGGGAGGATACATTGGCTAACAAATGCTGCTTGGTCATGAATGTGCTTTTTTGGGTGTCCCATGCATCTTCTACTATAGTTGTCCTCTGCTGGTGGAGTTTGTTTTGCTGTTTTAATAACCTCATTTTCTGAAGCACGCATACACACATCAATAAAAAAGAGAAAAACCTTTTCATAAAACGTGTGCTTGACCTTCCTTTAGTATTGAATGTCTTTATTTCTTATTCCTAATAGAATGACATGTGTATTTCTATGTTATAAAAGTACTATGTACTCAAACATACCTATTCTCTGAAATGTGTATTAATAGTCCCAGATAATGAAAGACAAATGAAAAATAATCCTGAAAATCATATGTCACCATTTCATAGGGGGCTGTTCTCTTTGAAATATCCACTTTCTCCCTATCCATCAGCTCTCTCGCCCTCCTCCCTTTTATCCCATCCATGTTAAATTTTAGTTCATAGTCTGTTCTCTCAGCCACTTCTTGGACGTTACCCTAAACTTTCTTGTCCTTCCAAGCCCAGCAAAAACTAAACCCTGGATGAATCTTTGCTTTCATCGTGCTTGTTCCCACGCTGCTGAACTCATCTAGGAAACAAAATGTCACCTAACCAGGGATGAATGGATGAGTGAATTAGAGAAAGGTCCTGTTCACCAGTGTATGTACAGATGAAAAGCTGTGGTGGTACAGAATCACTGTTCTAGAAGTCAGAGAAGGAGGAAGGATTGTAGAATGGGATAACCAGGGAAGGCATGAAGCTTAACTTCTCTTCAGTCTTCTGCTAAAGGAGTGGCCTCTTTTAAAGGGATCCTAATTGTGATAACAGATGGAGCAATCCTTCTATGTCTATGGGCCTGAGAATTTCTCTCCATTCCAATTTGCCTTTGGTAGCAGCTTTCTGACCTGTGAACCTATGGAAAGAAATATACTTTGGTTCACATATTTATTGAGTTAATACTGTGTGCCTCAAACTTTGGTTTTCTTGATTTCCTTAGTCTTCTGGAAATGTTGTGACTTTGAAGTCCCACTCATTCCCTTAAAAGCACAGCTCAATGCCTTTGTTCTGAGAAGCTTTGCCTGGCACCTCCATCTGAGTCTGCCACTGAGCTGTGTTAGAGCACAGATCATCTGACTTTACCACTCGCCACTCGTGTGACCTGGAACAGGCTCTGGGCTTCGTTTTCTTCTCTGAATAGTGACAATCAGAGTACATACCGCAGAGAGTGGTAACGAAGCTTCAATAACTTTTAGTTTGAAAGGACTTTGTGACTGTTGACATTTTCTGCAAAAATGGAAGGATTTGATTAATCTTTACAACATTCTTCCTGCCTTCTTCTCTGGCCCTTCTGTCCTTCTCTCTTCTATTCATTCATTTCACAGGTACTTCCTGAGCACCTCCTGTTAGGGACAGTCACTGCAGTGCTTAGAGACGTGGACTCTGAGTCCAAAGTGCCTGAGTTTAAATCCCTGTTCTCTCCAGGTTGGTTTTGAACTCCTGGCCTCAAGTGATCCTCCTGCCTCAGCCTCCCAAAATGCTAGGATTACAGGTGTGAGCCATTGCATTGGTCCTGTGGTTTTTTTCAAAATCAAGGATGATACAATGAAAAAAAAAATATGGATTCAGTTACTGCATTTATTATGGACGTTTTCAGGGCAGTGTCTTCTGTCTCAACTCAGTGTTGTCCAAAATTGCTTAGTTTGAGAATTTTCTTTTAAAATTCAGGGCTAGTTTGCTTTCCTGAGGCATTGACCAGGAGCCCCAGGTCAAACTGGAAGTTCATTTATGGCTTGCCTATTTGTGTCTTTCATTTCAGTGTTCTTGAATTACTACTCTCACCTATGTTTTCCTGCCCAGATTTTTAATTTCTACAAATATTTTACTGTTATTTGGTTACACGTGTGCTTGCTGAAAGCCACTCAAACGTATGCATGTATGCATTCTGACCCTCCTAAAACACTACTCAAACTGAGGCCTCCAGATTTGGTTGCTGACACTATTAGGAAGAATCTTTTGACCACAGATCAAGTAGAAACACCAAATGCTCTGTTTCTCTATGTTGTACCTGTGGTTCCTAGAGTGTATCTGTTCTTTTAAATGTTTGAATCATACATTTGCAGCTTTCTGCAGATGAACAGCCTGGTTTATGTTCTTTCAGTTTGCTGAAATAGTGCTTTTGCCTGAAAGTCTCTTGGCACGTACAGAAAATCCTGTAAATAAATTAAATTTTTAAAAATAACTTTCCCATAGGAAAGAGCAAAGATCACCCAGTAAGTTCTTGCCTTCTCTGGTAAAGGTAGATCTTGTTTGTGCCTTTTGCCTCTTACACTCAAAATAGGACTTTTTCGAGGAGTGGAAATCATTTCTGCTCAGTTGGCAACTATTTTATGAGTATTTTATAGAAGATGATAAATCTCTGCCTAAGACCCACAAATTGCCTACCTGATATTTGTTTTAGGGGAAAATAATGCCTTATCTTTATGGCTGGCTGTCAGGTGTGCAATGATATGTCAACGCAGAGAGGAGAAAGCGTATCACAGGTGACAGCAAACGACCACATCTGTCAGGGCAATGCCACTGAGCCGACACAGCCATCAATCAGCTCTTTAAGGAGTTCTGGCTGAATTCTATATTTGCATAGTGATGAAAGGCAGGGACCGATTTCAGGACAGATCTTAGAGCACAGCTCCTTTTTCTGCATTGTTGTGTGAACTTCTGAGAAATTACAAGCTTGCATTCTTGCTCCCCTGAGTCTGCAAATGCTCTTTTCTCCTTCCTTGCTTCCCCATGTGGCAAAAATCTGACTCATCCTTCATCTCAAACCCAAAGTCCTTTTCTCTGTGGAGCGTTTCCCAGCTGCCCCATGCAGGAGTAGTTGCACGTTGTATGTTGTTTGATAGCTGTTATTGCTTTATAGTGTTGCGATGATGTCTCACCCTCTGGGGAAGGATCACTCCTCAGATCTTCTTATAAAGTTATCGTGAAAAGGAAGAAAAAGTTATCATTCATATTCATGAAGGGGAAAAATATTCTAGCATTGACTGCCATATCTCCAGTATATTTACTGTTTCTTGGGAGGTCTCTCTCTTTTTTTGATTGACAAATAAAAATTGCATATATTTACGGAGAGGGTATCTTTAGTAAAGTTAATTAAAATCTTTTTGCACATGGTTGCACTGTCTAAATATTGTGGTCATCAATGCTTATACCAGTAGCCTTTTCTGACCACCTACTACCTGCTGGATACAGCATTGTGTAACACCTATAGTCGTATTCTTGACTTTATTATAAAAATATTAAAAATAACTTCCATTGGAATTTTTCTTTTCATAAAAATTAATGCAGATTTATCTAGTAAAAGCTGTCATACCAGAAAATCCTAGCTCAGTCACTCCCATATTTTGATATTTTAACATTTTATCCTTTGAGTAGGGAAAGGTTTTATACTGTTGCTACCTGCTTTTTTAAAGAAAGCTACTTATAAAGTTCACATTAATATCAACAGACTCTCACCCACCTTCTGCAGAGACAGATGGTGTCTGACAGATTGTTAAGGACACCAAATAAAGAGACTGTGCACTGAATGCACGTTTGACTTCTGCTTTTGCTCCTAATAACCATGTGTCTTTGGGCAAGCTGCCTAAACCTTGGGAGCTAGCCCCAGTTTCTTAATCAGTAAAATGAGGACAGTCAGGCCTGCCTTTTTTAGGTACTGTACAAATGAAATGATGTGACATGCACGTGCGTAACTGGTATGTCATGAGCTCCTGCTCTGTTCATCTCCGCCTCCTGGTCAGCTTCAGGCTCTGTGTTCCTTGTCCCCTGTGCTCCTGCCATTTGAACCTCCTGCATTTCATCAAATAGGCCAGAAGACCTTATGCATATTTCCTCCTTCTCTTTTATCTGGAACCCATTCACTGGTCCAGGAGGAAGATGTAGAAGAAGAAAAACTACTCCAGGCAAAGGCTTTATCTGGGAGTTCTGGATATAGTAAAAAAAAAAAACCCTACAGAAATATTCCTCATCCTAAATAAGATCTGTAGTTTAAAAAAAACCCATTAATGTCTTTAAAGAAAATAATTAACTGAAAGGTATTCATTATTCCTGGTAATTGTAATAACTAGTTTTCAGCCTTGGATTTGTAGGGGTAACTCAGCATGAGATGTTTGTTTTTACAGGAAGATCACTTAATGAAAGTGATTCTATCAGGAAAGACTAAAATAGCATTTTGTTTTTGCATAAATTTACATGTTTAGGCAATGTGTAAAATTAAGAGAGACCGTGGAAAGTAAAAACTTTTCTATTTTCTTTTACTTTTTCTATTTTTTTCTGGTGTTTGGGGATGGCAGAAAAAAAAAAGAGCAACACAGATTGATGTAATTTGGGGGTCTGAGAATGATCTCGTTACATATGCCCACCAGACTATTCACATGTCTGGCAAATGAAATCTCTTCCTTTTTAAACTATTAATATCCATTTTGTGTTTTGGGACCATTCTGCTATGCATTTTTTTTTTAGCTCATATTAACCACAGCCTAACCAGGGCAGGTGAAACAACAAATACTACTTTGTTGAAAAGTACAATTTTGGATCAGAGGTGGGTAGATTTTGTTGTTAGGCTTGAATTTTTTAATTCAATCATGAATTTTACTCGCAATTCTTGCTCTTTCATAATGTCCTCTGAAACAAGTAAGTAGTTAAGAGCCAATGCAAATACAGATAAATTATTCATTTAGAGCCCACTTAATACAACTTTACTTTCCATTGAGGACATATTTATTGACGCCTGCCCTGTCCAAGGTACTGTACTGCCCTTTTGACATTGGGAGGCAACAAAGATGAAGAATTCAAGAGCCTGCCTGTCCATGAGTTTAAAATCTAGTAAGAGTTAACAATTTAGAAATGATAATAACTTTTACAAAGTGCCATTTAATTTGTTGGTCTTGGCCGGGTGCTCTACCTTAGAGGTGGGGATTTGAAAACATTTTTGTAAAGGGCCAGGTAGTAAATGTTAGGCTTTTGGGCCAAAATGGTCCCTGATAGAAGTACTCAGCTCCGCTGCTGTAGAGTAAAAGCGGTATATACACTACTTTAATGAATGGGCGTGGCTGCCCTCAGTGTAACTTTATTTGCAAAAACAGGCCGTGGGCTGTAATTGGCTGACCCTGATCTATGGCTTATAGTCTTTACCCCCAAACTGCTTTCAGCCTTATGAGAGCTTCCTGAGCCTCCTCTCTGTGCCAGGTAGATGCAGAGAGCGAATCTCTGCCCTCAAGAAGCTCAAGGTGAGAAAAAGATCATCATGTGACTTTGAGTAAGACATTTAACTTCTGACAGGGACTCAATTGTAAAGCTATAAATATTGATACATAATATTTTTCCTCTTCCAACATGGATGCCGTGAAGATTAATGAGATAGTTTATGTAATAGCATTTTGATTTACTCAGCTGAATATCATTTTATTAATGTTAAATCGATGCTTACTCTTAACAGTCCCAAAGGAGATGAGTAAGTAAACCAGTCTATCCTTTATTCAGATAGGAGTCCCCTTATGTTAATAAGTAGCAGTTTTTTATTTACTTTGATCTCTATCTTTTAGTTTTATGAAACACTTTAAATATTTTATGTTATATTAAGTTTTCTAATTGGACCCAATAGCTTTTAAAATTTTATTTCTTAATACAATGGGGAGAAATCCATATAATTCAGGAACACTGCAATATGTACTCAGTAAATTACAAATCCACTGTATCTTCCTGTTATTTAGATTTTCTGAGTTATAAAACTTCTTTGCCTGTATCTCATGGGCATTCTGACACTCATGGAGATTCTATAAAAATAGGAATAGTCAAACATTTACTTTTGGGTGTAAAGAGGATAGTTTTTAATTTGCTCAAAAAATTATACACAGAAATAAAAAGGAGTGAACTCTACTGATACATGCAACAACATGGAAAAATCTCGAAAGCATTAGGTGGAACACAAGAAGCCTTAGAGTCTGCCTCCCACGGGCAAGGCTTCTGTGAAGGTGTTTCTGTGTGCTAATGGCTTTAGATTTTCCACCTTTATAGCTCCAACCTCACAGCTTTAAGTAGATCTTTTGCACCTGTACATTCCCAGAGGTTCTGTTCTGTTGGATAAGAGGTTGGGGAAGATGGAGATGGAGGAGCAGCATGTCTGTATTCCTCTTTCTGACACATTGAGTAGAGGAGAAAAGGAAGGAGGTCATTTTTTCAACTTCACAGTGTAATTTCCTAGCCAGCCAAGACTGGAATGTGGGTCTCCTGACCTGAAGTCTGGATCATTCCTGCTGTACCCTGCTGTCAGGTTGGGGGGCCTTAGAGGAGGAAAAGGACGAGTATCACTATTCAGATCCTGCTGTCCACTGAGAGCCACCAAAACTGATGTCACTGCTGCTTCTGCCAGTTGCTGTTGAGAATGGGTGAGAAGACACAGCTCAAAGTGACCATGCCGGATCTGCCTGCAAAACTGAAGCCATCCTGCTAGAAACCTAATTCCGCCTGGCCGGAACCAGCAAGCAGCACAGTCAGTACTCCTGGGCAGAAACCTTCTGAGTAATTCAGCTATAGTTTCTCTGTTACAATCTGTTCCCAAGTGCCACGTCACAGGCATCATGACTTGCAGAAGGTAACAAATCCTGGAGATGTGGTCCTAACACCCAGTCTTTCTGACTACTGGGCTGAAAGTTTGAAATACAAGCAATGTACTCTTAGCACTTGTTTTTTTAGAGTGACCCCACAGACATCAGGAGCTGTGAAACCTCCTATACACAGCCGTGGCCAATTGAAAAAGTCCACTTTTCAATTATGGGAGTTTACCTTGGTGTATACATGCTCTGAGTTCACAGAAGGATCACACTGTTCTTCCTTCTCCTCCTCTCCCCTCCCAGTATGGAGCTCATTCTTGCTGATTTTGTTCTTATATTTGAAAAAAGTGCCCAGATATATGAATTACAAACATACTGTTAACATTTCAAATGTTCTGTGAAGTTCTCCCTGAAGATCTGAGAAAGGAAATGAATAGAGATGGGGCAATGGTTCTAAACATGAGTCTTCAACAGAGAACAAGTTGTAAATTGCTACCTCAACAGTAAGTGGGCTTTCACGAAGCTAGTTTAGTTTAGCTAACATCTTGCTACTAGTCATGAAATTTGGTTCAACTTTACTAGGATTATTTTGTCCAAATGGGAAGAAATTTAAGAAAGGAAAACCAGATTTCAGACTTGAAACCATACATAGAAATACAGTCAAACCTCATTATTCGTGGATTCTATATTTGCCAATTTGCCTACTTGTTAACATTTATTTGTAATAATGTGTAAAAATGTATTTGCTTTCAATTTGCATATGTTCCCAGAAGTGGAATTGCTGGATCATATGGTAATTTTCTTTGGGGAACTGCCATACTGTTTTTTGCAGCAGTTGTACCATTTTGCGTTCCCATCAACAGTATACAGCAACGGTTCCAGTTTCTCTACAACCTCACCAGCACTTGTTATTTTCTGTAGTTTTGATAATAGCCATCCTAGTGGCTGTGATATGGTATCTCATCGTAGTGTTGATTTGTGTTTTCCAAATGATCAGTGATGTTGAGCATCCTGTCATGTGCTAATTGGTATTTTATATCTTCTTTGGATATACAGGTCCTTTCTCTATTTTTAAAATTGAGTTGTTTGTCTTTTTGTTACGGAGTTGTGGAAGTCACATTAGAATGGCTCAAACTAAGTCTGCCAACAACAAAATTTTTAAGTTTCTTTATTTTTTAATTTTTTATTTAAACAAATTTTATGGTCATATGCTAGTTGCACATATTTATGGGGTACATGTGCTATTTTGATGCAAGCATACAATGTGTAATGATCAAATCTGGGAAATCGGCATATCCATCACCTCAAACATTTATTATCAATTCTTTGTGCTGGGAACATTCCAGATTTCCTCTTCTGGCTATTTTGAAATATACAATAAATTATTGTTAACTATAGCTACACTATTGTGCTACTAAACAATATAATTTATTCCTTCTATCTAGCTGCATTTTTTAACTCAACCCCCTTCACCTCCCCTCCCTGCTTTCCTTCCTAGCCTCTAGAAACTATCATGCTATTCTTCCATGAGACCAATTTTTTAATCTCCCACAAATGAGTAAGAACATATGATATTCTGGCTTATTTCACTTAACATAATGTCCTCCAGTTCTATCCATGTTGCTGCAAATGACATAATTTCATTTTTATGCCTAAATAACATTCCATTTTATCTATATAACACATTTTCTTTATCCTTTCATCTGTTGATGCATACTTAGGATGATTCCATATCTTGGCTACTATGAGTAGTGCTGCAATAAACAGGAGTACAGATATCTCTTTGATATACTAATTTTCTTTCTTTTCGATATATACCTAGCAGTGGAATTGCTAGATCATATGGTGGTTCTATTCTTAGTTATTTAAGGAACCTCCACACTATTTTCCATAGTGGTTGTACTAATTTATATTCTTACTAGCAGCGTATGAACATTCTCCTTTCTCTGCCAGCATTTGTTATTTCCTGTCTTTTTGATAATAGCCATTTTAACTGGGGTGAGATAATATATCTCATTGTGGTTTTGATTTGGATTTCTCTGATGATTAATGATGGTGAACATTTTTTCATACACCTCTTAGCCATTTGTATATCTTCTCTTTAGAAATGTCTATCCAGATCTTTTGCCATATTTTAATCTGATTATTTGTTTTTGTTTGGTTTTTTTTTTTTTTGCTATTTTTTGTGTTCCTTATATATTCTGGTTATTAATCTCTTATTGGATAGATTGTTTGTAAATATTCTCTCCCATTCTGTAAGTTATCTCCACAGTTTGTTGATTGTTTCCTTTTCTGTACAGAAGCTTTTTTAGCTTCATGTGATCTCATTTGTCACTTTTGCTTTGGTTGCTTCTGCCTTTGAGGTCTTATTCAAAACATCTTTGCAATACCAGTGTGCTGAAGCATTTCCCCAGTGTTTTCTTGTAGTAGTTTCATAGTTTCAGGTCTTAAATTTAAGTCTTTAATCTATTTTGATTTGATTTTTATATATGGTGAGAGAGAAGGGTCTAGTTTTATTCTTCTGCATATGAATATCTAGTTTTCCCAGCACCATTCATTGAAGAGACTGTCCTTTCCCCAGTGTATATTCTTGGTGCCTTTTTTGAAAATCAGTTATCTGTAAATGTGTAGATCCATTTCTGGGTTCTCTATCCTGTTTTGTTGTTCTATGTGTCTGTTTTGATGCCAATACCATGCTGTTTTAGTTACTTTAGCTTTGTAGTATATTTTGAAGTCAGGTAATGTGATGCTTCTAGGTTTGTTCTTTTTTGCTGAGGATTGCTTAGGTTATTCAGATTCTTTGGTAGCTCCATATGAATTTTAAGATTGTTTTTTTCAATTTCTGTGAAGAATGTCATTGGTATTTTGATCAAGATTGCAATTAATCTGTAGATCACTTTGGGTAATATGGATATTTTAACAATATTAATTCTACCACTCAGTGAGCATGGAATAGCTTTCATTTTTTTGTGTCTTCTTCAGTTTCTTCCATCAGTGTTTTATAGTTTTCATTGTAGAGATCTTTCACTTGTTTGGTTAAGCTTATTCCCAGGTATCTTATTTTTTGTGTGGGTATTGTAAGTGGGATTGCATTCTTGATTTTTTTTTCAGATTGTTCACTGTTGGCATATAGAAATGCTACTGATTTTTCTTTGTTGATTTTGTATCGTGCAACTTTACTGAATTTGTTCATCAGTTCTAACAGTTTTTTGGCAGAGTCGTTTTTCTAAATATGAGGTAATGTCGTTTGCGAACAAGGACAATTTGACTTCTTCCTTTCCAATTTGGATGTCCTTTATTTCTTCCTCTTGTCTAATTGTTCTGGCTAGGACTTCCAGTACTATGTTGAATAGAAGTGGTAAAAGTGGGCATCATTATCTTGTTCCAGATTTTAGAGGAAAGACTTTCAATTTTCCCCCATTCATTATGATGCTATCTGGGAGTTTGTCTTACATAGCCTTTATTGTTTAGAGGTATGTCCTTTCTATATCTAGTTTGATGCGGGTTTTTATCATGAAAGGATGTTGAGTTTTATTGAATGCCTTTTTGGCATCTATTGAAACAATCATATGGTTTTTGTCCTTGATTCTATTACTGTGATGTGTCACGTCATGTGTATGTGGAACCATCCTTGCATGTCTGGGATAAATTTCACTTGATCATGGTGAATGATCTTTTCAATACGTTGTTAAATTCAGTTCGCTAGTATTTTGTTGATGATTTTTGTATCTTTGTTCATCAGAGATATTGGCCTATAATTTTCTTTTTTTGTTGTGCATTTGTCTGGTTTTGGTGTCAGCGTAATGCTAGCCTCATAGAATGAGTTTGGAAGTATTCCTTCCTCTTTAATTTTTTGGAATCATTTCAGTAGGATTGATATCAGTTCTTCTTTAAATAATTGGTATAATTCAGCAGTGAAGTCATCAGGTCCTGGGCTTTTCTTTGTTGAAAGACCAGTTATTATTGCTTGTATCTCATTACTTGTTCTTTGTTCAGGTTTTGTATTTCTTCATGGTTCAATTTTGGTAGATTGTATGTGTCTAGGAATTTATTCCTTTCTTCTGAGTTTTCCACTTTATTGGCATATTGTTATTCATAATCGTCTCTAATGATTCTTTGTATTTCTCTGCCACTAAATAGCCACTTTATGCTATTCTCAGCAGTTTTACCCTGTGCTTCTTAAAAATCAGTAGATGTTTCGGGGGGAGGAGGGCGGGTATATACATATATAATGAGTGAGATGTGCACCATCTGGGGGATGGTCATGCTGGAAACTCAGACTTGTGGGGGGAGGGGGGGAAGGGCATTTATTGAAACCTTAAAATTTGTACCCCCATAATATGCTGAAATATAAATAATAATAATAATAATAATAGGTCATTGAGAAAAAAAAAAATCAGTAGATGTTTCAAAAGGGAAGGTGGTATGAAGTGTCTGACTTGTCTCAATGTTATTTCCCTTTTCCCTAAAATCTTGGCCTCTCATGTCCTAGCTGTCTTGGTAGCCCTCCAATACCTTTAAACGGGTTTTAAAAATAATTTTTGTTCAGTTTTTCTAGTTGTGTTCAGTGGGAAGTTGGTCTGATATAAACTAGTCCTTCATATCCAGAACTGAGAATCTTTCTCTAAGCCCATGTAAGTCAACCCCTCATAAGAGCCTGACACCTATTGCCATCCTGAGATTTGGAGTGATTTCTTCCTATATCATTGCCCTAGAATGTTGTCTTGTTTCACTGGGTTTTGCAAAGCGCTTGTTTGTTTCTTGGACATTTTCCACTTCATTTCCAGTTAAAATCTACAGTCATTATGTCGTGGTTTTTATTCAGGTAGGTTTAAAAGGGATTGTGCACACCCTACCCACAGGGAGCTCATTAACCTAGTTAACTCTGTGATTTGTATTTGAGTAAAAAGGTGCCTTCACTAGGAAATAACCTAATGATTACCACCTTCACTTGCCTGCTAAATTGTGTTTGTGTCTTCTAAGTTCTTGAATTTTAGCTAAACTGCATGAAGAATGACTGTGAGAATTCCGTATGTAAAATATGAAAGTCTCAATATTCAGAAATGTGATTCTTTCAGTCCCCTCAAAAGGGGAACAGTTTAGAATAAATTCTTTTAAAGCCCTATAATAAATTTTGGCTAAGCAGTGCAAATTTAATATTACTACACCTAATTGGAATTCTCGGGGGGGGGAGGGGAATACTCTTTTGCACTGACTTCTGCCAAGGAATGGAAAAGAGATTCATTTTAAAGCCTTCCTGGGAGAGGATTGAAGACATAAAGTTCTTGATGTTTTGTTTTTGCTCAGCAGTTTACGAGACAGTGATCTCAAGCCTTCTCAGCAACGTACCCCATCTCCTGACACACTTAACCACTGAAGGGGCATCTTCCTTTTTACAAGAACATTTTGGTGGCAAGTTATCCAACAACAAAAGGCCTTCTGGCTATTAAGATAGGTAAGTCATTTATGCAGAGGATGGGGAGGGAAGGTGACTTATGGGAAAAGTACTAAAGAGTATTTCATTTATTGTAAGTGGGACTCTAAAAATGTCTAGTATGTACCTCACTGAACATTAAGTTAAATGATCCTTGGAATGGATGATCTCTTTCTAGATTTAATTCTCAGCTCTTCAACTTACCAGCTGAGTCAGCTTGAACAAGTCACTGAAATTCTCTGAACCCCCAGTTCTTTAATCTATTAAAGAAACTTGCATAGGAAAAGGCTTTGTAAATGAGAGAATGGAGGGGAGGGCGTGTGACATAAAAATGGAATTATCATTGTTTATTGTTTTGTTGCTGTTATAAAATTCTATGGGGTAGTTAGTGGCCTTGCATTTCTTGGTGCTTTTGGAACATAGAGCTTGGTGCTGTGAGTGTGGGGACTTTGTCTTCGGAGTACTGGGAGTGGGAGGCATTCCCACCTGCTTTTCTTGTAAGAATAACAAAATACCATTCTGTCAGCTGCAGATAGCCGCCACTTATTTTTTTGCAAGTTGAGGGGAAAGATGGAAGTTAAAGATAAGAACAAAGGAAAGAAAATAACTACCTGTTAGTTATTAACCACAAGTAGCTATTATGACAACTGCCTGTTAATAAAAACTACCCATTAGTTGTATTTGTTGTTATGGTAAGCATTGTATTAAATACTTGGGTACATTATTTCATTAAATCCATACACCAAGCCTTGTAAGGTGGGTGTTACCCCTACCATGACATTTCTCCTCAGGTGCTGGGCCCCCTTAGGGAGTCACTTAAAAGAAGATAAAAACCACTCTGATTTGTCATAATTTGGGAATTTTAAGGTTTTGATTTTTTTTCTAATTTTTTTTTTACAATGTACACACACAGCTTCTGTAATAATAAGGTGGTTATTTAAAAATGAATAATTGGGCCAGACATGGTGGCTCATGCCTGTAATCCTAGCACTCTAGGAGGCTGAGGTGGGCGAATCGTTTGAGCTCAGGAGTTCAAGACCAGCCTAAGCAAGAGCAAGACCCCATCTCTACTGAAAAAATAGGAAGAAATTAGCTGGACAACTAAAAATATATATAGAAAAAATTAGCCGGGCATGGTGGTGCATGCCTGTAGTCCCAGCTACTCAGGAGACTGAGGCAGGAGGATCGCTTGAGCCCAAGAGTTTGAGGTTGCTGTGAGCTAGGCTGACACCATGACACTCTAGCCCGGGTAACAGAGTAAGACTCTGTCTCAAAAAAAAAAAAAAGAATTGATTTTTGGGAAGTTCTTGGGGAAGCACCAGTGCACTAGGTACTGTTTTAGGTGCTTGTTCATGTGAGTGCACAAAGCAGGTGCAGCGCCCTGCCCTCGTGGAGCTCACTGTCCTAGCATGGAGCGAGACATAAGAAAGAGTACACACCATAAACACATCCTACTAGGATGATAGAAGTCAATGGGAACAAGGAAGAAAGAAAAAGTAGAGCAGAGTAAGGGGGTTGGCAGTGCTGGGTGAGGTGGGAGTCCAAATTGCAGTGTGAAATAGAGCGGCCAGCGTGGGCCTCATTGAGGAAAGACAGGAAGTCAGGAGTTCACCCTGGGCACGTTCCAGGTAGAGGAGGCGGCTGATGCAAAGGCCCTGGGGAGGGAACAGAGCTGGGGTGTTCCGGGCCCAGCGGGAGGCCAGTGTGCGGGAGCAGAGTGAGTGGAAGAGTAGTGGGAGGTGAGTTTGGAGAGGCAGTGTCAGGTCCAGAGGAAAGAATGACATTTCCTTGGTTTAGATACATAAGAAAAGTTTCCTTGTTTTCTTCTTGTCTACCTGGTTTATTCTAAGTGTGTTTCCTCTGCAGTTAAAATATACCCTGCCACACACATAAAATAAATATTAATACATTAGACCTCCGCTACCATAGTAGTTTGCTAGAGCTGCCATAGCAAGGCATGACAAAGGGGGTAGCTTAAAACAATAAAAATTTATTGTTGCACGGTTCTGTAGGCTAGAAGTCCAAAATCAAGTTAGGGCCGTGCTCCCTCTGAGACATGTAGGAGGAAATCCTTCTTTGCCTCTTCCTAGCTTCCAGCGGTTGTCGCAATCTTTGGTGTTCCTCAGTTCACAGCCTCTTCACGTAGTCTCTGCCTCTGTCATCGCATGGCATTCTCGCCGTGTGGCTGCGTCTAAACCTGGCCATCTTCTTCTTCTAAGGACATCAAATGTATTGGACTAAGGGCCCACCCTGCTCCAGTGTGACCACATCTTAACTAATTACACCTGCAATGACCCTTTTTCCAAATAACATCACATTCCGTGGTACGAGGAGTCAAAATTTCAACGTACCTTTTTGGGGGACACGATTCAACTTGTCACAGCCACTTTAAATAATAAACAATAGATATTATTATTTTATTTAATTTTTTATTTTTTTTTTAGAGACATGGGGTCTTACTCTGTTGCCCAGGCTGGAGTGCAGTGGTGCCATCATAGTTCATTGCAGCCTCAAATTCCTGGGTTCAAGTCATTCTCCTGCCTTGGTCTCCCAAAGTGCTGGGATTACATTCGTGAGCTGCCGTGCCTGCCCTATGATGGATATTGTTATTCCCATCTTACAAGTGGATAAAGAGTCTGAGAAAGTCTGTATTTCACCAGGCCACGCATGTGCTACTGTGGCCGTGCTACCAGCATGGAGCTGACAGGGGACTGGCCTGGCCCATGTCGCTCAGCCCTTAGATAGCCCCAAACCGATGCTCTATCCCAGCATCCTATTGAAGTGAAAGTCGAGGCTCCCTCCATAAACCACTCCCCCATTTGCATTTCGTCCCGTAGCATGTCAAACGTAGGAAACAGATGCTTCTTCCTTCTTTTAGGATTTTTTCCAGGAAAATAATACTGTAATTTCTGTGGTAAACAGAACATTGTGTGACAGAATCACGTTTTTTTTTTCTCACACAACACAGAAAAAAAATATATATATATATATATACATATATATATGGCTGTCTGAATCAGTTGGCTTATTGCAATAAAATAAGGGGATTTTGAAAGCATTTAATATGTTTTGCTTTTTTGTTACATTTAAAGATTCTCTCTAAATATGACTCATTTGTGAGTCTGAACCAACACTAGAACCTTATTTTGGGCGTAAGCTCGAGGGATACACTTGAGAAATGGAAGGATACACCAAAACAGAGCTGAACGTTTTTCCACATGCTAAGAGGGCCCAGGCGAAGAGTGACGTCCCCAGGTTAGGCCAAAGGTGGGTGAAGCGACCCAAGGCAGTTGTGCCAGGGGAATGTCTAAATCCCGGATCCAGCAAGCACTCACAGCTAAGTGTGAGGGAGGTGAGGCAAAGCCATAGCAGGAAAACTATGTCCTGAGGTCAAGACCAGGGAGGTTAGAGATATGTCAAGATGTAGAGCGTGAGACACAGTCAGTGGGTCAGAAGATGGGTTGGGGAGGGCTCCAGAGGCCTGTTGGTCCATGGCACATGGGGGGGTGAAAAGGGAAGGTATTGGGTGACACAGGGCAGCCACCACCTGCATTTCCTGACTGCATTCAGCCACAGTGTGTGTTACATCGTCTTGTCGTTTCCTTTTGGGGTCCCTTCTCTTTTACCTCTGTTCTAAATGTGTTTTTATCACCCCCAAAGCTTTTGGGCTTCTCTTCGCACTTCACGGCAGATTCCTTTGCATCTGTGTGTTGAAGCATATGTTCTCTTTAGTAGGAAAAAGAAAAAAAAATAAAAGATCTGCCTCTTTTCTAAAGATCCTCCTGCTCTCTCTGTTAAGATTCGTTTTCTTTGATCCTGAAAGCATGTGGAAACGGCAGGGTCTTCGTATTCTTCTGCTGAATCAAAATGATCTGTAGTCTTCCATCTGATGTCACCACCACCGAATGCCACTCCCCGGGACACGGCTCGGTCGCACAGGTCTGGCTGGGGTTCTAGAGTCTGGCGAGCACAGGTCTACTCAGTTCACTTTGGATTCTGTCACCAGCACCTTGTAACTGCAGACAAACAGCTGCTGCTCCTGCAGCTCCTGCAGCTCCTGCAGCTGTTGATTGTGAAGTGAGACCACGTGGGCCAGGCACTTCAGGGTCAGTGGCTTGAATTACTTCTCTGCTGCAGACATTCGGGGAAATATTAGGCTTTTCACAAGAAAGCCCAAAAGTTGACAAATATTAGAACTTAAAGACCTGCTTAATTCCTCTTATCACTATGGAATGGGAAGAAAATCCTCCTTGTTTACCGGTAGTAGTAGATTGTTGAACAATGAGAAATAATGAGCCTGTTAACTATAACACATTTTCTAAATATTCAGGTGAAATTCACACAGCATAAAATTAACCATTTTAAAGTGGACAATTCAAGTGGCATTTTGTGCATTCACAATGTCGTGCAGTCCTCACCTGTGTCTAATTTCCAAAATATTTTCATCAGCCCCCACATAAAACTCTGTACCCATTAAGGGGTTACCCCCATTTCTCCCTACCTTCAGTCCTTGGCAACCACCAATTTGCTTTCTGTCTCTGTGGATTTACCTATTCTAGATATTTTGTATAAATGGAATCATATACTATGTGACCTTTTGTGTCTCTTAAAACACTTGTT
>VSMD01014778.1:0-20320 GCA_008750895.1 Mirza zaza
GCGTGTGTGTTATGCCTGTTCTCTTCTAGGATTCCCTGCAAGCCCAAGGACAAATGTCCTCTCTAGGAGAAAGGACCTATAAGGAGGTAGCAATGTGACTTGGGACTCAAACTAACCTTGGTTGGAATCCTGCCTCTGCTACTTAAAAGCCAAGTGACAATGGTCAGGTTTCCTAAATCTTTCTCAGTTTAAGTTTCCCCAACCGTAAAATGGGAATAGCAATAATAGCTATTCCACACAGTAGTTGCAAGAAATAAATTCGATTGGAGGGTATATTGTCAATTGCTTACCACAGTGTCTATTACATAGCAAGCCCACAATAAAGGTCCTCTGTTATCATCATGATGATCTGATCTGTGGGTCCATAATCCATGTTTCTTTTCAGCTCATGGAAGAAAACAGTGAGAAAACTCTACTCAGCAAATACAATATCATTGTTTAGACCAGATTTAAGGCCAGCATAAAAGCCGAAAGAATGTTGTCGTTAGAGAGTCCAAACACAACCCTGGCTCTTCAGAATTCCCAAAGGGGCTTCTCAAGGTAGAGCTGTCACAGAGAGTCTGTCATTATACCATTGGCTAAATGCCAGGCACACTGCATGCTTTAAAAAGGAGTTATTTTCACAAGGGTAATCGCCAGAGACTGATGCAGTCAAGAGTCAGAGCAGGGTAGATTCTCATCAAGAAAGTGTGTCCACAGCAGACTCTTGGCAGAGAACAGACAGCGTTAGGCTGTGACATCAGATTTTTGGTCCACTGAGCCACATAAACAGGCCCAGCACAGTGAAAACTCACCAGTAAAAATTAATGTTCAGTTAAGAACGCCAAGCCCCAAGAAGCATGAAAAATCACATTGCTGTGGAACAGCTGGTTCCTTCAGTGTCTCAGATCATTGCCAGATTCGATCTTTTCCCATAATAATATATTACCTCTATTAATTTGCAGATTCCAGGGCAAGATAATAGGAAAAGTACTAGATGCTGTGCAAATGGCCCCTTATCCATAACTAGAAATTATGCATGTTATAATTAGTTTGCTATCACTAAAACTGCGAGCTCCGACATGTCACTCTTGTTCTTCATGGCATTAGACGCTTGAGCGGTTTTATTTCATTTTATCTTTTCAACTGTCTTTGGCAGCTGCCCAACAATACTTGGAGAGAAGCAGTCCTTTGCCCCCCAGCTACCCCCGCCCTGCTTCCATTTAGCTTGTTGAACACGCTTGTTGAGCAATTAAGGCAGGAACATTGAAACCTTACTCACCTTCAGTCAACCTTTCCGTAATTGGGCAATCATTTGCGTACTTCCAGTCTTGACAAAAGACAATGCAGTTTTGGCTTTCCAGGAGCACGCTATTAAGACTGCTATTCACTTAGCTCAGTTCTGGCTTCTTGGTTACACGTACATAACACCAAAGAAAGACAGATCTACTTAACTCTTCTTCATACTTCACCTTTCTTGATTTTTCAGCAAGAGGAAGTTTAAAATCATCAGCTCAAAATACAAAACACTCTTGATGTTTAAATAGCATCCTTTTACTTATCTCGGGGTCCCTCAGATTTATGATTGAAAAAATAGCCCCCTGAAATGGCTATTTGAATGATTGTGATTGCACAAACACATCTTTTTCTTTTATTTGAAAGAATAGCAAACCGAAGTAAGACATAATTGGTGGCTTGTTCAGAACAATGGGTTACACAAGTGTATTTAAAATGGACAGCTTGTGTTCACTTTTGTATTTCCACATAGTAGGTACTCTCTAAATATTGCAGCTGAATTTGAAGATTGAAAAGTTACAGACTACTTCATAGACTGGGAACAGTGGTTCTCAAACATCCACATTTGCCTGGTGCTGATCTAGTAGTTTTCATTAGTCAGGACAAAATAAGAAAATTAAGAACATGGAAGTGAGTTTTCTTCATAAATTTGAAATTCTTCCATTTAAAGGGCTGAACTTTTTTCTAAGACTTTTTGGCTTTTCCCTATCTTCATATTTCTTTTATTTTTTTATTGTACTTTTCCATGAAATCTAAATTTTGGGAACCACTGTTTGTATGTCTACAAATATGAGAGTCTGTCCACTGAGAATTGGCTGGGCTTACTATTAATGTACTCATATTGTGCAGGCCACAGGAAAGCTGTCAGCTTAGGTCAGTAACAATCTGGCTCAACTAGCTGAAAACAGCCCCAGATGGTGTCCAGTCTCTTACCCTTTTCCTGGTCTAATTAGGTCCACTTCCTCCCCAAATCCTGATCATCACAAGCTGGCTCCATTTAAAAATATGGGAAAGGTTGGCCCAAACTCTTTTATTTGAACCCAAGCAGAGTGAGAGAATGCTGGGTAAACTATGCTGACTACTGTCCCTGATAATAGAGGGAAATAAATACTCTCGCCTCTCTGAAAAATAGTAGTGATCACCAGCATAAGAATCCATAGGTGAGGCCGGGTGTGGTGGGTGGTTCATGCCTGTAATCCTAGCTCTGGGAGGCCGAGGCAGGCACGGATTGCTCGGATTGCTCGAGGTCGGGTGTTCGAAACCAGCCTGAGCAAGAGTGAGACCCTGTCTCTACTGTAAATAGAAAGAAATTAATTGGCCAACTAATATATAGAGAAAAAATAAGCCAGGCATGGTGGCACATGCCTGTAGTCCCAGCTACTCAGGAGGCTGAGGCAGCAGGATTGCTTGAGCCCAGGAGTTTGAGGTTGCTGTGAGCTAGGCTGACGCCACGGCACTTACTCTAGCCTGGGCAACAAAGTGAGACTCTGTCTCAAAAAAAAAAAAAAAAAAGAATCCATAGGCAGCCAGAAGCACCATTTTGTTTCAACTTAATGGCCTCAAACTAGCGAAGAAAATATTTTGGCAGAGAATCATTTTAACCAAAAAGTAAAACACAGAATTCCAGGCTTAGCTAAGACCACCTGGTATAACCTAAGTGAAAGCACGTCAGAAGGAAATCTCCCCACCTCCACTGTGTTGTAGTTTTACAGCTACCCAATGACCTCTTAGCATGAAGCCTCAAAGTGAGCACATGTAACTGCAGCACCTCTTGGGCTGAAGTGGCTGGGAAACTTTATTCCCCAAGGAAAGGAAGAAGGAGCCTAAAAATCCTCTGGGGAAAGTGATCCTGGCAGGGACGCTGGCTGGAACTCCAACCCACCTGGATTTCAGATCCTCTGATGTGTTTAGGGTTCTATCCAGTTTTCCATCATTGGGAGGGGGAAAAAAAACACCTACAAAGTCCTCTTTTTTATAGAAAATATCTTCAGATTCAGATTTTAGCTACCTTCAAGTTCTTGTACACAGAGGACAAAATACACATAAAACTATCACTTTGATAAAGTTCTAGGGAAAAGTTAATATAATATTAGAATCCTGTCTACTGAGTATCAATAGCCATCCCTCACCCTGCATAACGAATTATCCACTCTGGTTAAACAGGAACCTTCTCAGTGATTCTTCTGGCTAGCTTTTATGCCATAGGAAAAGCAGAGTTTCTGGATATGACACCCAGAAAATCTTGGTTTTAGAAATTCTAAGGAATTGACAGCAATAATTACAAAACAGAAATCTGGTTTGGGAGCTGTAGCAGTCTCCTCTTCTTCCTCCATCTGGGTCACCTCAGTCTTTTCTGACGTTCTCCTACTACTGAGGGCCTGATGGAGGCATTATTTAGTGTGACGAATAATGAATTTTTAGGACCTCTTTGGTACTCACAAAGCACCTGCTCTTTACTGTTATATTTCATCATTACTGAACATACGTAGTAGGTATTCTTACTATCGTCAACTTAGTGATGAGGAAATGAAGGTTCATAGATGGAGCACAACACCTAAAAAAAGTGGCAGAACTGGAACTCAAAAATCAGTTTTCCTAATTTCATACCTGTGTTTTAAGTAGTATTTGAAGCTAAAGAAATTAGCAGTGAGAGATCTAAGTCAGAGATCTAACTTTTTTAGTTAAATATATTTTATTTTTTCCTCTCAAAATTTATAATTTCCCAGGTTCCTAAAACATGGTTAAAAACAAAATAAAACCAAACTGAAAGTAACACAGGCCACACCATCCAGTTCTACCCTTCTTGAAGGAAATCACAGCCAACAGCAGGAAGGGGCAGTGAGCAAGCCGAGTAAGGCTCTGAAAGACAAGGGGAGGTAGAGAAAAGCAAGTAGAAGTAAAAGTAAAAGCAAAGACATTTTCATAAATGTAAGTATGTAAAAATTATCAACCATGAATCATCTCTGAAAAAGTTAGTAAAGAATGTACTTCCAAATAATGAATAAATGAACCCAAGAAGACCTAAAATAGGGGAAAAGGGAGGAAGCGGCAAAGAAACTAGAACAAATTATAGATGTTCCTTGATTTATGATAGGGCTACATCCCGATAAATCCACCATAAGTTGAAAACAGGGTGGGGAACCTTTAGCCTTGAAGCCACATGTGGCCTTCTGGATCTTTGAGAGCGACCTTTTACTGAATCCAAATTTTACAGAACAAATCCTTGGGCTTTGTTCTGTAAAGTTTGGATTCAGTCAATGGGCTGCATTTGACGATCTGGAAGGCCACATGTGGTCTTTTTTTTTTTTTTTTTTTGAGACAGAGTCTCACCCTGTTGCCTGGGCTAGAGTGCCATGGTGTCAGCCTCGCTCATAGCAACCTCAAACTCCTGGGCTCGAGCAATCCTTCTGCCTCAGCCTCCCAAGTAGCTGGTACTACAGGCATGCGCCACCATGCCCAGCTAATTTTTTCTATATATTTTTAGTTGACCAATTAATTTCTTTCTATTTTTAGTAGAGATGGGGTCTCACTCTTGCTCAATCTGGTTTCAGACTCCTGACCTCGAGTGATCCACCAGCCTCGGCCTCCCAGAGTACTAGGATTACAGGCGTGAGCCACCATACCCGGCCCCACACGTGGTCTTGAGGCTGCAGGTTCTCCACCTGGCTCCCACCATGATAAAGGCAAAGATCCTAAGTCCAATCATCATAAATTAGAAACTGTCTCCATAATTAAATGTTAATAATTGGAGTGGGTAGAAAGTGAATAAAAGAATGACCACCAGAAATGAAAATCCCAGATGATCTCAGCATAGAATGGCAACCAAAACAGAGGAAGCTGGTAAGTGAAAGTATGCCAAAGTTCACCTCATCGTAGGGTGGAGTTATATGATGGATAATTCTAGACACAGATAGAAAACTATGTTTAATAGATTTGTTAAAGATATAAGAATAATCATTAGAAGAGTAGAAATAGATTGTATAACTTCCAAGCAACTAGAGAAACTAAATGTAAACAAAACAAACAAAACTTCAACAATTGAATAAAAGACAAGGAAAAAGAGAAAATAAGCAACAGCAACAACAACAAAAAATAAAATACAAAACCTCCCAGATAGGATGATAGGAAATACAGAATCAATTCTTTATAAACTTACCCAAAATATTGAGAAAAATGCAAACAGGCCTTAGAAAGAAGTTTTATTTCAGAATAAGTCATCTTAGATGGAAGAAGCCCTTGATCCTACAACTTTTGTTCCAGGAAGGGATAATATTGAACCAAGCCTGTCCAGAGAATCTGTCTCAAAACCAGGCACTTGAAAAGCCAAATTACTGCTTTGTATATGAATACATCCCCTTCTCGTGGGCACCCACAACATAAGCTTGCAAAAGATCTGAGATCATGCTGCACGCTGCAGTGCCAAAGAATCATCACAGGAAATCTATGCTACTTTAGAATTTATATACATATATAATACACATATGCATGCATGTGTATGTTTGTGTACACATGTATGTTTATAAATGTATATGTGTGTACATATAATGTATATATGTTTATACAACATATACACACAAATATACATACATATATATAAACTTATGTCTTTACAAACATCCTTATTAAGCTATAATTTATATATCACAAATGAGTTCATTCATTTAGAGTATACGGTTCAATGACTTTTAATATATTTTAAGAGTGCAACCATCACTGTAACTAATTTTGAAACATTTCATCATCCCAAAAAGGAACCTTGTGTCTAAGAGCAGTCAAGTCCTACCCCCACTTTCTGCTCCCCCATCCTCCAGACCCTAGCAACCACTAACCTACTTTCTGTCTCCACAGATTTAGTCATTATGTACATTTCACATAAATGGTATTGTACAATATGTGTGCTTTTGTGACTGGCTTCTTCCACTTAGCATGAATGAAAGTTTATGCTCTCAAGGTTCATCCATCTTGTAGCACTTATCAGTACTTCACTTCTTTTATGACAGTGTAATATTCTACCATAAGGACATTTAGACTGTTTCCACTTTTTAATTATTATGAATAATGTTGCTATGAACATTTATGTACAAGGTTTTGTGTACAAGTTTTAATTTCTCTCAGAAAGATACCTAGAAGTGGAACTGCTGAGTCATCTGGTAACTTTTTGTTTAATCACTTGAGGAAACTAAGGAACTCTTTTCCAAAGTAGTTGCACCATTTTACATTCCCACCATCAATGTATGAGGGTCCTAATTTCTCCACATCCTACCCAACACCTTTTTTTAAAATTTTAGACATTTTTTTGGATTTGAAGTGGTATCTCATCATGGTTTTGATTTGCACTTGTCTAATGACTAATAATGAGATCTTTTCATGTACTTATTAGCCATTCATATATCTTCATTAGAGAAATATCTATTCAAATCCTTTGTCCATTTTTAAATTGGATTATTTGGTTTTTTATTATTGAGTTGCAAGGGTTCTTTATGATACAAGTGTCTATCACATATATAACTTGCAAATATTTTCACCCATCCTATAGGTTGTCTTTTCACTATTAGTTTTCCTTCTGTGTACATATTTCATTCGATGAATAAATCATTCTGTATTTCAAAGTAAGACTTTACTTACTTGAGAGGTAAGTATGATATTTATTATCTCCTTTCCCTATAGAAGTCTGTTGCTGACCAGTAGACTGTCCCTTTGTAGGATCTTTTTCTGCTAAATTCTATAATTCCACTTATGTACTGTCTAGGAACCCAGCCCACTCATTTGGCCTTGACATTCCTATATAGGACCAGTGCAATGACCTTCTATAAAACTACATCCCTTTCTACATTGAACACTGAACATTGAACACTCTTAGGGAGTATTTCACATTGTCAGACATTTTTGACATGTCTCAGATGATGATTTTTTTTCTCTTAACTTTTGAAATCTGCTTTCCTCAGCCCTATGTGTATCTAACCATGCCCTAAAATGAAAATTCTGAGATGACATAACTGCTTTTTCACATGTTTCCTACTATATCATCTTAATAAATAGGCTCTTAAACACTGGTCAGAATTCAATTGAGGATGACCCTTCAGAGCCTTCCAAGAGACAAAACTAGTTAGCAAGGGAATTCTCTTATCATTTCTGTAACATCAAGCCTTAGTTTGGGTTTTATAAATCTGTATTAGGAAAATATCATCTATTCCATCTGGTTAGTTGATTTTCTGGTACAGCAATTTTTTTTACTCCCGTTGCTTTTGCTTTGATTCTTACCAAGTGTTTTTCATCGTGCTCTACCCTAAAGTTCAATGTTATTCCACAAATATTTGCTGAGGGTCTACTGTATGCAAAGTACCACTCTATGAAAAAGCCACAGATCTATATACAGATATATCACTTCTCAACATACTTGTAACCCTTACTGCTTCAAGTAGATCCTTCCCTTTTGAATAAGGTAAGTGCCACAGTCTGCTCAAGGACAAGAACCAAATATATTGTTTACATCTCTTGTTAACCAGTTTTGTCTTTTGGGAAGCACAGAAATTCTGAACAACAGGGATGGAACATATACCACTAACATGGGCACAGTTCATGAGCAACTGCTTTTTTTTTTTTTTTAACTCTGGGTACAAAATGATATTAAAATGTTAAGGATTGTCTATAATCAAGACTTTCTCTAAAAGTGCATATTTTATGGCATTATTTCTGTGATCAACCTGCCCCCCCAAAATACATTACCTGAATCTAATCGGGAGGAGATGCCAAACAAACCCAAAATGAGAGATATTCTACAAAATAACTAGCCTGTCATCTTCAAAAGTAGCAAGATCATAAAAGTTAAGGAACAACTGAGGAATACTGTTCCAGATTGAATGACACAACTAAATGCAACACATAACCTTGGATTGGATCCTATAGCTATAAAGGACATTATTGGAACAATGGATAAATTTGAATAGATTTTGAGGATTAGGTGGGGTAGTAATGTATTAGTGTTAATTTCCTGATTTTGGTGGTTGTACTGTGGTTATGTAGGAGAAAATCTATGATTGTAGGAGTTATACTCTAAAGTATTTATGGGTAATGAGGCATCATACTGACAACTTAAGCCCAAATAGTTTTTTTTTTTCCGGGGGGGAAGGGGGGGATTTGTATTTTTCTAGCCAAAAACACTTTGCATTGTTATCTTAGTCCATTTTGGGCTTCTATTAACAGAATACCTGAGACTGCATAATTTATTTTTTAAAAAACAGGCATTTAGGCCGGGCGCGGTGGCTCAAGCCTGTAATCCTAGCTCTCTGGGAGGCCGAGGTGGGCGGATCGTTTGAGCTCAGGAGTTTGAGACCAGCCTGAGCAAGAGCGAGACCCCATCTCTACTATAAATAGAAAGAAATTAATTGGCCAACTAATATATATAGAAAAAAAAAAAAATTAGCCGGGCATGGGGGCACATGCCTGTAGTCCCAGCTACTTGGGAGGCTGAGGCAGCAGGATTGCTTGAGCCCAGGAGATTGAGGTTGCTGTGAGCTAGGCTGACGCCATGGCACTCACTCTAGCCTGGGCAATAAAGTGAGACTCTGTCTCAAAAAAAACAAAAAAACAAAAAAAACAGGCATTTATTGGCTCACATTTCTTGAAACTGGGAAGTCCAAAATCAAGCTATTGGCATCTGGTGAAGGCCTTCGTGTTGTGTCATCCCATGGCAGAAGGCAGAAGGGCAAGAGAGGGAGAGAGAAAAGGGAATTGAAGTCACCTTTATATGACCCCACTCCCAAGATAAGAGCCTTGCTGCACTCATGAAGGCAGAATCCTCATAGCCGACTATCCTCTTAGTAACCCCACCTCTTAACACTGTTGCACGGGGGATTAAGTTTCTAACACATGCTTTTCGGGAAACACTTCCAAACTGCATTCTGCTCCTGGCCCCCAAAACATATATCCTTCTCACATACGAAATACATTTCTTCCACTACAGTAGGTTCCAAAGTCTTAACTCCTTCCTGCATCAACTGAAAAAGTCCAAATTCCAAAATCTCATCTAAATTGGATATGGGTGAGACTTGAGGCAAATTCATCCTAAGGCAAATTCCCCTTCAGCTGTGAGCCTGTGAGAACACATGAGTTATCTACTTTCAAAATACAGTGGTGAGACAGGCACAGGCTAGGATGTTCGTATTCCAGAAGGGAGAAATGGGCAAGAAAAAATGGGTAACTGGTCCCCAAGTAAGTCCCAAACCAAACGGTGAACAACATCAAATCTTAAGCCTCGAGAATAATCTTCCTAGACTCCATGTCCTGCTTTCTGGGCACACCGGAGTGGAGGTTTGGCCCTTGAAGCCCAGCCCCTATAACTTTGCTGGGCTCAGCTCACCCAACCCAGCAGCTCTCATGCGTTGGAGTCTTGTGCCTGCAGTTCTTCCAGGCTGCCATTGCATACTGGTTGCCCTACAGTTCTGGGGTCTCTGTGGCATCCGTGGCCCCATAATTCCACTGGGCTTTGCTCTAATGGGGGCTTTCTGTGGTAGCTCTACCTCTGTAACAAGCGTCTGCCTGGGTCTCTACCCTTTGAAATCTAGGTAGAGAAAACCATGCCTCCACAGTTCTTGCATTCCATAAGCTTGCAGAATTGGCAGCACGTGGTCACTACCAAGGTCACCACACACGCTTTCAGGGGCACATTCAAGCTATAGCACATGTGATCTTGAATAGCACATGACTCACTAAAGAGTCACACTATTATGGATGATTGAAATCTATTATGGGTACAGGATATTAGTATAATACCTATACAATGTGTTATTAATAATATTTCTGATCGTAGCCTATGGGCATGGTGACATCAAATAATCACTCTTTAGCAATGTGGCAAATTTTGTTAGTTGTCTACTCAACTGTCACTCCCTCTCCCCATTCTTTCTTGTTATTAGAACCCATGAGATAAGTGTATCTGGGTCCTTCTATGTTCAGAAGATGTATTTTTATTGGCCTAAGCCAATCATGGTCTAGGCATGGGCATGTGACATATAATTCTGGCTAATGATATGTGATACGTGAAAGCATGTCTGCTGGGGTAGGTGTAGGGATGTTTCAGAGAAAGATTTTTCTTGGTACTAACAAGAGGCCCACAGAATGAAATGACTCCTTTTGTTCTATTTGATGTGGTCATGTCTACACATGACACCTGGAATGGCAGCAGCCATCTTGCAACCATGAGGAGACAAACCTAGGGACAAAAGCCAAGACAGGGTGGGCATGGTGGCTCACACCTGTAATCCTAGCACTCTGGGAGGCCAAGGCGGGAGGATTGCTTGAGGCCAGGAGTTTGAGACTAGTGTGACCAAGCAAGAGCAAAACCTTGTCTCTACTAAAAATAGAAAAACTTAGGTGGGTGTGGTAATAAGCACCTGTAGTGCCAGCTACTCTGGAGGCTGAGGCAAGAGAATAGCTTGAGCCCAGGAGTTTGAGGTTGCTGATACCATGGCACTGTAGCCTGGCAACCGAGTGAGACTCTCTCTCAAAAAAAAAAAAAAAAAAGCTTTGATCAAGCAAGGTGACTCACACCTGTAATCCTAGCACTCTGGGAGGCTGAGGCAGGAGGATCACTCAAGGTCAAGGGTCTGAGACCAGCCTGAGCAAGAGTGAGACCCATCTCTACTAAAAATAGAAAGAAATTAATTGGCCGACTAAAAATACACAGAAAAAATTAGCTGGGCATGGTGGTGCATGCCTGTAGTCCCAGCTACTTGGGAGGCTGAGGCAGAAGGATTGCTTGAGCCTAGGAGTTTGAGGTTGCTGTGAGCTAGGCTGACGCCAGGGCACTCTAGCAAGGGCAACAGAGTGAGACTCCGTCTCAAAAAAAAAAAAAAAAGCCAAGACAGTGAAGATTAAGATGACAGAGCAGAAAGAAGAAAAAAACCTGCACTGTTGATAACATCATTGAGCTGCTAGATCAACCTACCCTATAACTACCCTGCCCCCTGCCTGTTATGTGAGATAATACACTTTACTAATACTTACTGTTTAAACATACATATGTGTTTTTTGGGTTTTTTTTTAGACAGAGTCTTGCTTTGTTGCCCAGGCTAGAGTGAGTGCCGTGGCGTCAGCCTAGCTCACAGCAACCTCAAACTCCTGGGCTCAAGCAATCCTGCTGCCTCGGCCTCCCAAGTAGCTGGGACTACAGGCATGCGCCACCATGCCCGGCTAAATTTTTTTTTCTATATATATTAGTTGGCCAATTAATTTCTTTCTATTTATAGCAGAGAAGGGGGTCTTGTTCTTGCTCAGGCTGGTTTCGAACTCCTGACCTCAAGCAATCTGCCCGCCTCGGTCTCCCAGAGTGATAGGATTATAGGCATGAACCACGGTGCGGCCTTAAATATAGATATGTATTATTGTGTGTGTATATATATATATTTAAACCTCTATTAATATCTTTGATTTAGAATCGTAATTATAGATTTGGAAGTGGCCTTGGAGGTTATCTATATTCTAGTCCAACCGTTTCATTTATTTATACGGAACAATTTAGACAAGTGAACCCCTCTAAGTGCCTAAGATCAAAAGTTGGTGTTTGTGGATTCCTTTCTGAGTCCACTGTGCCATCTACAGCTCTAAGAAAAGAAAATAGTTCAAAAACTTTAAAGACATTTGATTGAGGGAAGGGGACATGGGATGTCCTGAGAGGGAGTGACCGATTTTCACACAGTGGAAGACTCATTCAATCATTTTAATACGGATGGGCCTTTGCCAGGGGAACAAATGCCGCACTAGAGATTCCACTGCCCAGGTTCATGGAACTGATGTAGACCTTTCAAAGGAAACATTTGGGTTTTATCTAATTTAAATAAATATGTGGTATTATTTTCCCTTAAGCATTCACAGATATTCAGAGAGCCACATACAGATATTTGAGCATTATTTCATAAAGGAAATTTTATTAAAAAAAAAAAAAGAAAGAAAGAAATTTTCATCTCAGAAAATGACTGTTGGGAATAAAAATATGTAAGCATTTACTTTTCTGTTCACAATATTTATACCAATGAGGCCAAACTGAAAAAAACAAACACCGCCAGGCGCAGTGGCTCACGCCTATAATCCTAACACTCTGGGAGGCCGAGGTGGGTGGATCGCTCAAGGTCAGGAGTTCAAAACCAGCCAGAACAAGAGTGAGACGCTATCTCTAATAAAAATAGAAAGAAATTAATTAGCCAACTAAAAATATATAGGAAAAAATTAGCCGGGTATGCATGCCTGTAGTCCCAGCTACTTGGGAGGCTGAGGCAGGAGGGTCTCTTGAACCCAGGAGTTTGAGGTTACTGTGAGCTAGGCTGACAACATAGCACTCTAGCCCAGGCACAGAGTGAGACTCTGTCTAAAAAAGAAAAGAGAAAAAAACAAAAGAAAAAACCAAACAACAACAAAGTGTTATATAAAATAAAAGCAAAGCTGTTGGCAATTATATATTGTGTGGCTTTAATAGTCTTCTCCCTTGTTTAAATTTGAATAGCATTTCCATTTCAACCACCTTAGCAATGGTTTGTCTTGAAATTTTGCAACTTTTCTGCAGGTTTTCATATCTTCATAAATACAGCACTATGTTTTACAAAGATAAGGGCATTCTCTGGACATTTTGATTTTCAAATACAAAGAATAGTGATGTACACTTTTACATCACTATCCACCATAAATAAATACACTATAGTACTATATTTTTGCTAAGTACATTGCTGATAAATCACTATAGATTAAAATAATACCAAATATAAAAACAATAGTTTTTTAAAAGCTAATAGAAATTCCATCTATATTGGATTGTTTTAACAACTTAATTTCCAAATAAAGAGTAATCATAAAAATTTACCTCAAAAAAAATTTTTAGGATGTTTTTCTTCATGAGAACAGCGCCACCATCTGGAATTTAATAGTTCATGCAATGAAAGCATTTATGAGGGTTTTGTTTTGTTTTGCTTTGCTTTATTTTAGGTGGTAGAAAACTAATTTGTCTCTTCTTTACAGGTCTTAAGGGTAAAAATAATGCAGAAATAACATTTTATTGTCAAGTTAAAGCTATATTTATATAGCTTTAAGCTTATAACTTATATAGCTATAAGTTATAGCTATATTTCTCCTTCCCGACAGGGTTTCATGTAGTTTGTGTCCAATAAAAATCAACTGATGGTATCAGATGCTTACATGATTTCTTTTATAATTCATGTTATTATAAAATTAACATTTCAACAGATATTAATTTTATTTGCCCTTTCTGCCTCCACAATTATTATTTTCTCCACAATAAAAAAATACTTTTTTCTTTAACCTGATACTAAGTTTGATGTTCCAATTTCATACTTTTTATTCCAAGAGTAGTGATTAATCAGGGAACATGTTGGAAAAATGGAACCAGCCTTCTAAAAAGTGAAAAATTATAAAACAATTTTAAGCACTACACAATTGTATGGAATTATTCTTACCATTATTATATAAATTCGACCGATCTCTGATAGTATAGCATATATAGATATACACATGTAGATCAAATATAGCTCTTTTTAATAGTTCTATGTGAAAGTATATAAAATTATGCAAACATTAAGCACTTCAAAAATTGAGAACACTATATAATGTTTGTTAAAATTCCTGTTATCCCCATGAATGAGAAAGCAATTTATTCAAGAGTCAAAAATCACATCCAACGCTCCAAACAATCATTTCCTTTTATCAGGGTGTTTTAATCAATTACTTTATTGCCATTGTTTTTCATGAATCAGCCTTTAAACTGAACACTCCAATGTTCCATTCAGTTGCCAAAATCAATCTCATCCTTAACCATGTGCATCCTCTAAAGGGGAGCCAAGAACAATTGTGTTTCCTGAAAAACAAAGGCAAAGATTCTCTGCTATGTCAAATGAACACTATGGATAAACATCCTTTTATATCTAGTCCTAATGTCACTTCTGTATTTCAGTTCTCTAGTCTGTGATTATGTTACCAATCAGCTCATTTAATGTCTTCTCTCCGTCACCACTATCATTCTAATGGTACTGAACCTAGTGGCTAATATTGAGCACTTACAGTGTACCAATACTGCTCTAAGTGCTTCATACAGTCATTCATTCTCATTATAATCCTATGCAGTAGGCACTATTACTTTCCCCATTTTTGTAGATGTGGAGGCTGAGGCTCAGAGAATTTTTTTTTTTTTTTTTTTTGAGACAGAGTCTCACTCTTTGCCTGGGCTAGAGTGCCGTGGTGTCAGCCTAGCTCACAGCAACCTCAAACTTCTGGGCTCAAGCGATCCTCCTGCCTCAGCCTCCCGAGTAGCTGGGACTACAGGCATGTGCCACCATGCCTGGCTAATTTTTTCTATATATTTTTCATTGGTCAATTAATTTCTTCTGTTTATAGTAGAGACAGGGGTCTCGCTCTTGCTCAGGCTGGTTTCGAACTCCTGACCTCGAGCAATCTGCCTGCCTCAGCCTCCCAGAGTGCTAGGATTACAGGCCTGAGCCACCACGCCCTGCTGAGGCTCAGATAATTTAAATAAATTCACTCAGGATCACCCAGCTAATAAAGGGCATGCCCTGGATTCCAACACAGGTGGTCTGATTCTCTTGCCTAAGGTTTAACCACTCTAATGCTGCTTCTGAACTAGTGTGTAATGACCGTGTCATCAGTGGCCTTTGACTTTGGGTTTCACTTATTGTTCTTTTAATACAAGCTTATCTTTTTTTTTTAAATCTTTGGAATAAATAAGAAATCAATTTGTAAGCCTTTTCCCATACTTGTCAGAATTTGTTTTTGTCTATACTTGTTTAAATTGCTGCCTTCAAAAATCATTTAGTATTCAATAACCATTTATTAAAAAGCAGCTATGTAATTTCTAAAATATCATCTAACTTTAAAATATATGACTCAAGAAGAGACGAGACCCGTGGAGGAGACAAGATTGGACAAGGAACAGTTGCCGAGCCCGGTCAAAGAAGAGAAGGCAAGACCGCACTTGGAAGAGGAGACCAGACTGGGGATACAGGTCTATATTTATGAATACGGAAAAAAACTAGGTTTAAGTGAAAAAACAATCAGCTTGGGCCGGGCGCGGTGGCTCACGCCTGTAATCCTAGCACTCTGGGAGGCCGAGGCGGGCGGATTGCTCAAGGTCAGGAGTTCGAAACCAGCCTGAGCAAGAGTGAGACCCCCATCTCTACTATAAATAGAAAGAAATTAATTGGCCAACTAATATACATAGAAAAAAATTAGCCGGGCATGGTGGCACATGCCTGTAGTCCCAGCTACTTGGGAGGCTGAGGCAGCAGGATTGCTTGAGCCCAGGAGATTGAAGTTGATGTGAGCTAGGCTGACGCCACGGCACTCACTCTAGCCTGGGCAACAAAGTGAGACTCTGTCTCAAAAAAAAAAAAAAAAAAAAAAAAAATCAGCTTGTAAAATAAGATGATTAATATGATCCTGTTTTGTAAAACTATTTGCGAATGTGGGCACAGAAAATATCTGAGAGAATGTATACTGGCAATCCCCAGGTTACAGACGACCCGACTGATGGCATGATGTACTTACAAAAGGGCCCCAAAACTCCTCATGAGGATAATTTAAAATTAAGTAACTAAATTAATAATTTCGGGACAAGTTTCTTCCACGCATGCAAACAAACCCACATGGTGTAAGCAGTTGGTTGGTGCAGGATCCTTAGCTAGCCCAGCGGCTACTCAAGTTTACAGTGGGTTAGGTACAGCATCACTTTCATCTTAACATTTTTCTCCCATTTTGTGAGTCTGTGTTCACCCTCATGACCATGCCCCCAAAATAAAAGTCCACTGCAAGTCCAGGTGAGCCTGCAGCAAAGAGAAAGGTGATTAAAATGGAAATGAAAGTAGAAATAATTAAGCATTCAGAGGAAGGCCAGACACCGTCATTCACTGGGAAAGCATTAGGCTTCAGCTATCGGAATAAAGGACAAAGTGAGAATAACGGAACATGTGAAAGGCATGCTCCAATGAAAGCAACAATTATTACTTAGCACATAGTGGATTAATTATTGAATGGAAATGTTCTTGATTTTGTTAGATCAAGATAAGCACACAATAGTTTCTGTAACTTCTTATTACAGTTACAGGGGTATTATTATTACAGTATTACACTGTCTTATTATTATTACCACATATGAGCCATTATAGTATTGTTATCATTATTATTATTACTGTATATGTGCTATTTATTGGGGATCTCAGTTACTAACAAATCCAACCTAAAGAGGTTCTTGGGAATGTATCTTGTCCATAATCCAGGGACCACCTGTATTGTTAAATGCTAACTGTATTGATTATCAGATGACAACATGACAAGTGATTTTCACTTTTTTACCAATTTCTTCATTGTATGTATTTTTTTTACAATGATTAGGCATTACTTTTATAGCATTTTTAAAAATGCTACTTCCATAGGGGAAATCAAAAAAGAAGTAGACCTTGGAAGGTGAGTATGACATATCCCCTTCCTATCTCTGCCATTTAGATCTGTCAGTAGTGTCTGTAACGTATTTGGTGGGCAGAAGAGGGAATGCAGAATCAGGAGAGAAATCTATTTTATTACAAATAAATACTTGATATTAGGCCTTAACCTTTTGGGGCTAATTTAAATATAATACAGCCATCCTAAGGATTTTTTTTTCCATTAAGATTCAGCAGAAAAGGGCTTATACTCTTCCTAATCATCGGGTTTTTTTAAAGGTTGCTGACTGGAACAATGATATTTTTGAACAGTACCATAAATAGGCTCATGAACTACACCACACAAGGCAAGTCTCTCCTTCAAAGACTTAGCTTCTTCGCTCAGCAAACATCTATTAAGCACTGACCGTGTGCCAGGCACAGTGATTACTAAATATGTGAAACACAGTTTCTACCCTTAAAAGGTTTACTTTCTAGCAATAGATAGGCAGACAAGTAAACATATGACACAGTTAACTCTGACAGGTGCTAAATTAATAGTTAAAAAAAGCATAAGGGTACAAAGAAAGTCTATGTGGGGAGCAAGTTAGAAAAAGCTTCATTATAGGGTAACTCGTGGGCCAGGAGAGATGAAAATACTTGTCTTCAGTGGGGAAGAGGGATGATGACAAAATATAAGCAGCCTTCCAAGGCACAAGGAACGGCAGTCAGATGAAAAATACACAGTGTTTGGAGTGCTCAGAGAAGAGGCTTTTTTAAGAAAGCGTCGTTATGTCCTCATTGTTTAACAAAGTTTTAACAAATTGTTTAACAAATTAAACAATCCAAAGCGTTTAATTAAACAGTCCAAGGCATTCCTGACCTTCCCCCAACCACATTCCTCCATGCCCACTTCCCGAGGGAATCCACATAGCAGCCAGGTGTGTGTCCTTCTACACTTTCTCCACCAAATATAGCACACCTACAAGGGTTTTATTTGCTTACCTTTTGTTTGCTTCACTTCTGCAAATAGGGAATTATGCTACTTGTACTGTTCTGAGACTTTTTTTTCTTTTTATTTAACAATCTATCCAAAGATATCTTTCTTGGTCAATACATATAGATCTGATACATTTTTTTTTATTTTAGTGTATTATGAGGGTACAAGTGTTAAGGTTACATATATTGCCCATGCCTCCCCTCCCCCCCTTGAGTAAGAGCTTCAAGCTCGTCCATCCCCTAAACGTTGCACCTCTTACTCGTTGTGGCTGTATATACCCATCCTCTCCTCCCTGCTCCCACCCTCCCAACACCCAATAAATGTTACTCCAATATGTCCACTTAGGTGTTGATCCGTTAATACCAATTTGCTAGTGAGTACATGTGGTGCTGGTTTTTCCATTCTTGAGATACTTCACTTAGTAGAATGGGTTCCAGCTCTATCCAGGAATATACAAGAGAATATATCACCATTGTTTCTTAAAGCTGAGTAGTACTCCATGGTATACATATACCACATTTTATTAATCCACTCATGAATTGATGGGCAGTGAATCCCTTGAGAGCTTCTCTGGCATTAAATGCCATCACTTTTTAAAGGTTTTGCTAATCTCATGACTGCAAAATGATACAATTTTAATTTAAATTTCCCTGGCTGCTTGGGAAATTAAGTAATTTTTCTTATGTTTATTAGACAGTTAGAGTTCTTATTCTGTCAATTTTCTCTTCATATACTTTGCTCATTTTCCTATTGTTACCAAGCAATCAATGGGTTTGCTGCTCAATGTATTAGTTCATTAAATATGAAATGTCTGGTTTCAAATCGAAAAGTGTAGTTTATTATATCTCAAACAAAAAGCAGTACAATTAATCAAAGTATGCACCTAAACTATTTGCCATCTGACTGGTAGCTCCTTCATGCCAGCAGCAAAGAAGCCTGGAGGGCAAGTGGCGATGAAATTGCAAAAGATGTTTTTCACAGCTCGTTGAAAAAAGTGGTCCTTGCAAAAAGTGGTCCTACGCCTGGAAGAAGTGGTAGTCAGTTGGTCCAAGGTCTGGAGAATATGGTGGATGCCAGAGTTTCCAAGTCCAGCCTCTGTAGTTGAGCAGCATTGTTTGTGCAACATGTGGTGGAGCGTTGTCTTTCAAGAGGATTGCCATGTTGTCCATTGACCGATCTCAGCTGCTTAATCGCAAGCACCCTCGTCATTTCATCCAGTTGGTTGCAGTAGACGTCCACTGTAATCAATTGGCCAGGTATCATGAAGCTGTAGTGGATAATACCAGTGGTGGACCACCAAACAGACACCATTAGCTTTTCTTTGATGAATATTTGGCTTTGGACTGTGTTTCGGCACTTCATCTTTATCCAACCACTGTGCTGAATGCTTGTGCTTGTCAAACAGAATCCAGTTTCATCACATGTAACAGCACAGTGTAGAAATGGTTTGCCTTTATTTCATGACATCAAAGAAAGGCAAGCTTCGAGATTTCTGATGCTCATTTAATTCATGCAGTACCCATCTATCCAGCTTCTTTACCTTGCTGACTTGTTTCAAATGGTCCAATATTGTTGGGATAATAACATCAAACCTTGATATTAATTTATGTGTAGGTTGAGATGGATTCGCTTCCACTACAGCTTTCAGTTCATCAGGATCCACCTTGGGCTCAGGTTGGCCACGTGGCTCATTTCCAAGATTAAACTCACCAGAATAGAACTTTTCTAACTATCAACGTACTGTGCATTCATTAGTCACATCCTTCCCAAACACTTCATTAATATTCCGAGCTGTGCTGCATTGGTTCCATGATGGAACTCATATTGGAAAACGACACAAATTTTTTACTTATCCATGGTTTCATAAAAATTGCTCCAAAAATTTTTTTGAAAGTTAATCACAAGCCAAACAATGTGTTTGAAAGAACGAGGATGTACCTTCACAATAAAAATAAAACAAGAAGTGTCAAAGTGAAATGCCAGAGATATCAACTGTCAGACTTAAGGAAAGTACTTAAGGAAATTAGACATTTCATACTTAATAACCTAATACATAGATGCCAATACCATGGCACCAGCTTTTGAGAAAAGAAAAGCTTTATTGTAAGTTGACTAACAAGGAAGCAAGAGGAAAGGCTCAAACCTGTCTCCCTGAGCTAGGGATGGGTAGGTTTTATAGACTGAGGGCGATGAGGCATGATCTGACTGGATTTTGTTGTGGGCTGATGTCAGGGCTCGATCTGATTGGATCATGTATCATGTTACATGGTATCCACTTCTTTTTTTTTTTTTTTTTTTGAGGCACAGTCTCGCTTTGTTGCCTAGGCTAGAGTGAGTGCCGTGGCATCAGCCTAGCTCACAGCAACCTCAAACTCCTGGGCTCAAGCAATCCTCCTGCCTCAGCCTCCCGAGTAGCTAGGACTACAGGCATGTGCCACCATGCCCGGCTAATTTTTTCTATATATATTAGTTGGCCAATTAATTTCTTTCTATTTATAGTAGAGACAGGGTCTCGCTCTTGCTCAGGCTGGTTTCGAACTCCTGACCTCGAGCAATCCGCCCACCTCGGCCTCCTAGAGTGCTAGGATTACAGGCGTGAGCCACCGTGCCCAGC
>VSMD01014780.1:0-66899 GCA_008750895.1 Mirza zaza
GGAGGCTGAGGCGGGCGGATTGCTCGAGGTCAGGAGTTCGAAACCAGCCTGAGCAAGAGCAAGACCCGTCTCTACTATAAATAGAAAGAAATTAATTGACCAACTAATATATACAGAAAAAATTAGCCGGGCATGGTGGCGCATGCCTGTAGTCCCAGCTACTCAGGAGGCTGAGGCAGGAGGATGGCTTGAGCTCAGGAGTTTGAGGTTGCTGTGAGCTAGGCTGACGCCACGGCACTCACTCTAGCCTGGGCAACAAAGCGAGACTCTGTCTCAAAAAAAAAAAAAAACACTGTTATGTGGTTTTGAATTATTTTTAAATAATTTGTTAAAATTTGCCTAATTGTTAAAATACCTATTGTTGGCCAGGCGTGGTAGCTCACGCCTGTAATCCTAGTACTCTGGGAGGCCAAGGTGGGAGGATTGCTTGAGCTCGGGAGTTCAAGACCAAGCCCATGCAAGAGTGAGAACCCATCTCTACTAAAAATAGAAAAAATTAGTCAGGCATGGTGGCACATGCCCGTAGTTCCAGCTACTCGGGAGGATGCTTGAACCCAGGAGTTTGAGGTTGCTGTGAGATAGGCTGACTGTGAGCTAGGCTGACGCCACAGCACTCTAGCCCAGGCAACAGAGCGAGACTCTGTCTTAAAAAAAAAAAATAGTGTTTCTCCTAAAAGACACCTGCATTTTTACCTTAATGTCCTGTCACTGTGCGTCTCAAAAGGGCAGAGAACGTAATAAAATAAGTGAATATTTGTAGCTCTAAAATATACTGAATTATAAGGTGATAGTGGAAGAATAGTGACAATTTTCCTGATCTACAAATGGAGTAATGGAAGGAAAGCCACGTAAGCCCAGGATTGGTGAAAAAAAATGAAAGTAATGATGACAAAGTAAACATTAAGTCAGGAGTGATATTTTGCCCATCATTGCTTTACCTTGAACCCTGTTAACGTTTTCATCTGCTTTGAATATGCTGGCAGAAGTATGCTTTATTTTCCGATACCCAAGCTACTACTACAACAATGAAACTAATTTCTACTTTGCCCAAGGCTCCAAATTCCAACCCCACTACACTGAGGGTAAACACTCAGCCAAATGGCCCTTGATTTGGGACCCCTTGAGCTCCTTTGCTCTGCCATCACCATCTGACCCCACCCTACTCCTTATATCCACAAGTCCCTGAAGAAAGCTGCCCCAAAGGACTGCATAGTAAATCCCTCAAAGATATTTGCACAAGGACCTCAGGACACAGGACACAAATCAACAACAACCCCCCTCCACCCCCCGCTAAAATAATATCTATAGTTGCATGTTTTCCTTATTTGTCCATCTCAACAAGAGCAAGGGCCTCTTGCAGGTTAGCAGAAGCCACTCTCATAAAAGATTTGAAACAAAATGTTATTCTCCTCACTTTTCAGTGCAAAAGGAAATGAAGTGGAACCATGTTGCCTGAGGTTAGTGAGTCGGAGTAAAGGATTGGAAGGTAGGGCTTGATTTCTGATTTCCTAACTCTAACCACTTTCTCTCT
This sequence comes from Mirza zaza, assembly GCA_008750895.1. Taxonomy (NCBI): domain Eukaryota; kingdom Metazoa; phylum Chordata; class Mammalia; order Primates; family Cheirogaleidae; genus Mirza; species Mirza zaza. The sequence goes on from VSMD01014780.1 coordinate 1,532, forward strand.
ACTCTGGGATATTTAAGTTGGTTATTGCACTGTGACGAGGAGTGAGGAAGGGGGATGGTTTGCTTTTTATGTTTTTATTCAGAAACTTACATCTGAATTCTAACCCACATATAAAACACTATTTCGACTTTAGCAGGAGTAAGTGAATGATTCATAACATAAAATTTGCATCAGAGCCTTGGATACCATGACTTTTCTTGAGTGTCAAGCAATAGAGTTGGCTATATATTGATGGAGAAGACTGAATAGAAAAGAGAATAAGGCAAAAAGAGCAGAGGGTAATACATAGACCTTACTGTTTTCAAAGTAAAATTAATCAGTGATCATTCTCCACTCATAATGTTTCAAAATAAGTTCTTGGTTTTTATTTATTTATTTGTTTTGTTTTGAGACAGAGTCTTGCTTTATTGCCCAGGCTAGAGTGAGTGCCGTGGCGTCAGCCTAGCTCACAGCAACCTCAAACTCCTGGGCTCAAGCAATCCTGCTGCCTCAGCCTCCCGAGTAGCTGGGACTACAGGCATGCGTCACCATCCCAGGCTAATTTTTTCTATATATATTAGTTGGCCAATTAATTTCTTTCTATTTATAGTAGAGACGGGTCTCGCTCTTGCTCAGGGTGGTTTCCAACTCCTGACCTTGAGCGATCCACCTGCCTCAGCCTCCCAGAGTGCTAGGATTACAGGCGTGAGCTACCGCGCCCGGTCAGTTCTCAGTTTTTAAACTTGGTAACAGCTCATATAACTTCACACATGAGAGACATTAAGAAATTTAGGCAACTCGTAGTGGCTTACACCTGTAATCCTAGCACTCTGGGAGGCTGAAGCAGGAGGATCGCTTTAGCTCAGGAGTTCAAGACCAGTGTGAGCAAGAGTGAGACACCCTTTCTACTAAAAATAGAGAAAAAAATTAGCCAGGGATAGTGGCGTGCCTGGTAGTCCCAGCACTTGGGAGGTTGAACCAGGAGGATCACTTGCGCCCAGGAGTTTGAGGCAAAAAACGAAATGTAGCTCTTAATTCAGGCTTATATTTTTGTGTCAGAGAGTATGAGGTCTACTTTGTACAATGATGGATGGCCATGCTCTTAGGGTTTGGTTGACTGTTTTTACTTTAGTTATCTACCAAAAGATAAATGTACTTTTAAAGTCTAGGAACAAACAACACAATGTATGTATTATAATGTATGTTAAAACATGACAAAACAGCCTTACTCAACTGGTCCTGAAAAAGATAAACTTTGGGAAATCTTCCAGGCCATTCATGATTGCTAGAGAGAAAATAACCAAATGCTTACTCAAAGGGATTTTTCAAGTGACTTATTACTCTTGGAATTTCTAGTCTTTCAATTCTGACACCTTCACCTTTATTTCAGATGATGTGGAAATTCATCTCAGACCTCAGGAACTAGTAGCTTCTAGTACCTCTGAGGATATTCCTCAATAAGTTGTCCACCTAGCTAAGGGACAGCTTTCTGGAATTAAGACTGCAGGACCTAGGTTATAATTAACTCAGACTTCCTCCTCCTCTTGTACCTTGGCCATGACCTTAATCCTCACCTAAATTTTCCATCCCATCTACGGATAAAAATTTTTTCTAAATTAGATCAACTGAACACTAGTCCTGTTAGCCTAAGATAACTTGGCATTGGTGGCAGAGAGGAATCCTAAACCAATTTTAGACCATATAGTTAGACTTGACCATGACTCAAAAAAAACTAGACATCTCAGTGGAGGGATAATATTGCTCAGTTTTATCTTTTTTCTCCCTGTAATAAGAAAACGTTACTTGGTAATGCTAGGTCTAGTGAATTTTTTCAAAGTAATTTGGAGGCAAACAAAATGTTTCCAGTTCTAAGAACTGCAGCATTCATTGATGGTGTACAGAAAGAATTAAAAGGAATGAAAAATGGGAAGGAGTTTGGAATTTAGCAGGTTTCAACTGTGTGAATTTAAAGTCAGATATAGGTGATGATCAGCAGGTCAATTGCTATTTATCTGAAGAGCTCAGAACCCTATCCTATATGATCTCATTGGTTCTCACAACTTTGCAAGAGACAAGGTTGAAAAGTTGAGATTCAAAGACTATTATGTACCTGTACTGACGTACAATGTCTTCCAAAAAGGAAGAATGCCTTACCTATAACATTAATGAGAAAATAGAAGCTATGCTGCATGAACTTCAATTTTCTCCCCTTCACCTCAAACTGATCTATTATAATTATACCCTCCTTCTACTGTCCCTTCCCTCCTTTTGCCTATCCTGGAGGAAAAGTTAGGATATTCTTTCCAAAACTATTCTTCTACATTTACCCTTGAGTCTGTTCATTTCCACTCTTCAGTGATCTCTCCCTATCCATTACCATTTTCTTTTTTTTTCTTTTTTTTTTTTTGAGACAGAGTCTTGCTTTGTTGCCCAGGCTAGAGTGAGTGCCGTGGCGTCAGCCTAGCTCACAGCAACCTCAAACTCCTGGGCTCAAGCCATCCTCCTGCCTCAGCCTCCCTAGTAGCTGAGACTACAGGCATGCGCCACCATGCCTGGCTAATTTTTTCTATATATATTAGTTGGCCAATTAATTTCTTTCTATTTATGGTAGAGACGGGGTCTTGCTCTTGCTCAGGCTGGTTTCGAACTCCTGACCTCGAGCAATCCACCCACCTCGGCCTCCCAGAGTGCTAAGATTATAGGCGTGAGCCACCGCGCCCGGCCTCCATTCCCATTTTCATTTATTCAACTATTAATATTATTTGTTTAGCAAACATTTATTATATTCTTGTTATATGTTAGATTAAGTGTTTGTGGCTCTGAAATTTTAAAAGATACATTTCCTACCTTCAAGGAACTCATAGTCAAGTGGAAGAGGTAGTAAAATAAACAGTTACAGATGAAACAACCATGACACAGTGTGCAAAGATCAACAATAGAAGTGTGCACGTTATGCTGTGGTTGTACACACAGGAGAAGTTGAAGAAGGCCAGGATGGAGGGATGGACACCTGAGCTGGGTCTAGAAGTTAGCAAGAGGACAAGAGGGGAATGAGGGGAATGTTAGGGGAATGAGGGGAAGTTAGGGGAATGAGGGGAATGAGTGGAAGTTAGCCAAGAGGATAAGAGGGGAATGAAGGGCATTTTAAAGAGATGCACCAAAACACAATCATACGAGAGAATTGAAGGAACTAAATAAAATGAGTTCAATAAGGTATGAAACTTGCCTACATCTATATTAACCAATTTTTCTTTCTCTTTTCATTGGTCCTTCCTTCAAGCTATAGATTTAAATTCTAAAAAACTTTCCCTTCATTCTCAAGCTACTGATTTATCTTTCATTATTCTTCTCCATTTGTGAACTGAAATGTGTGTTTTGAATCTTCTTTCTTCTATTGGTTCTCCTAATTTTTGCCATTTATTTTCTGACCTAGGCAGCCTGATAATATATCACTCTATAATCAATATATATATACATATATATATCTAATACACTTCCTTTACTTATCCATTCAGCCTTGCCTCCTCTTTCTCTCACACCGCGCATTCAATACTAATTTAATCAGCAAATCCTTACTCTATCTTCAAAATACATCCTGAATGTGTCAATTTCTCACCTCCACTTTACCACCCAAGACCAAGACACCATCATCTCTCATCTGGACCACTGGAGTTCCCCTTTTTTTTTTTGAGACAGAGTCTCACTTTATTGCCCAGGCTAGAGTGAGTGCCATGGCGTCAGCCTAGCTCACAGCAACCTCAAACTCCTGGGCTCAAGCAATCCTGCTGCCTCAGCCTCCCAAGTAGCTGGGACTACAGGCATGTGCCACCATGCCCAGCTAATTTTTTTCTATATATATTAGTTGGCCAATTAATTTCTTTCTATTTATAGTAGAGATGGGGTCTCACTCTTGCTCAGGCTGGTCTCGAACTCCTGAGCTCAAATGATCCGCCCACCTCGGCCTCCCAGAGAGCTAGGATTACAGGCTTGAGCCACCGCGCCGTCCTGGAGTTCCCTTCTGACTGGTCTCCCAACTTTCACCTTTGCCTTTCTATTTTCTATTCTTTTTTTTTTTTTGAGACAGGGTCTCACTTTGTTGCCCAGGCTAGAGTGAGTGCCATGGCGTCAGCCTAGCTCACAGCAACCTCAATCTCCTGGGCTCAAGCAATCCTCCTGCCTTAGCCTCCCAAGTAGCTGGGAATACAGGCATGCCCCACCATGCCCGGCTAATTTTTTCTATATATATTAGTTGGCCAATTAATTTCTTTCTATTTATGGTAGAGACGGGGTCTTGCTCTTGCTCAGGCTGGTTTCAAACTCCTGATCTTGAGCAATCCGCCCGCCTCAGCCTCCCAGAGTGCTAGGATTATAGGCATGAGCCACGGCGCCTGGCCTCTATTTTCTATTCTTAAGCCAGCAGCTACAATGATCCTTTCAAATATTGTCGTATTTTGTTAGTCTTCTATTCAGAACCCTCCAATGGCTTCTCATCTCATTTTAAGTCCTCGTATGATCTGAAACCACGCCCCCCATACCTAGCTCACCTCCTTTCCTACCAAATATTCCTGTAATTCACCTTACTACAGCTGCTCTGGCATCGCTGTTGTCCCCCAAACACAGTCCACCTTGGGACTTCTGCATTTGCTGGTTAATGCTTAAAACACTTTTTCCTCAGACATCATCTGGTTTATTTTCTCATTTCCTCCAATGCTCCGTTCAAATATCCCCTTAACTCAAAGTCTGACAATCCTTTATAAACCGTTGTACCTCAGCCTCTCCCAGCTCTCTACTCTCTTTATCCTGCTTTCGTAGCACTCATCACGACCTGACTTATTCTAATTATTTATTTATTGTCTGTTTTCCTTTTCTAGATGGTGAGCACCTACAAAGCATACCTACCAAGAGCACCTCGCCTGGAGGGGCAGAGATAAAGATAGCCAAGGAACTATTCCTGCCCTTGAGGAACCCACACTTTAGTGAGTCATTTAACCTAACAAGTAATTAGAATGGAAATACTCAAAGCAATTGGACTCAAGAGTCTGAGGCCCTGGGGAATGGTGTGGTTTGGCGTGCAGTTATAGCACTGTTTAGCCTGGGTAGTAGTTAAAACCATGAGTTTACTCTAAGAGAATGTGAGAAATGAGAAACACTCAGGAGACACCAGTGTTTAAGGGGTGAAGGACAGAGAAAGGAGGCTGAGAAGGAATAATCAAAGAGGTGATGAGCTGGATGAATGGGGCCCCCAGTGGCAGAGCTGCTAGATTGTCTTTATAGAATACTACCAATCCTCAAAGGAGTGGACATTGGCTAACAATTTCCTATGTGTCAATTAGCGTACTAAGCATGTTCCATATATTCACACATTAATTCTCACCACAACCCAGGGAGTTAGGATTGAGTATAACTCCACTGTACAGATGAGGAAACTGATTCACTCGCCCAAGTGCACACACATACTAAGAAATAAAGATTTGGGCCGGGCGTGGTGGCTCACGCCTGTAATCCTAGCACTCTGGGAAGCCGAGGCGGGAGGATTACTTGAGGTTAGGAGTTTGAAACCAATCTGAGCAAGAGCGAGACCCTATCTCTACTATAAATAGAAAGAAATTAATTGGCCAACTAATATATATAGAAAAAATTAGCTGGGCATGGTAGCGCATGCCTGTAGTCCCAGCTACTCGGGAGGCTGAGGCAGGAGGATTGCTTGAGCCTGGGAGTTTGAGGTTGCTGTAAGCTAGGCTGATGCCACGGCACTCACTCTAGCCTGGGCAACAAAGCAAGACTCTATCTCAAAAAAAATAAGAAATAAAAAATAAAAAGAAATAAAGATTTTAACCCAAGCAGTTTGAACTTGCACTTTTAATCACTATGTTGTTATCCATAAGACAATACTATGCTAGCTATCTGTGTGCTTTTTCATATTTTACTGAATACCTATTAAGGGTCATATACTGTTTTAGGTGCTTGTGTATAAAGCAGTGAAGCAAAGTCCCTCCTTCATGGAACTTATATCCTTGTGGGGAAAACTGATATTAAACAAGTAATCAAAGCCATAAGTGCTGGGAAGAAAAATGAAGTAGCATAAGGTATAATGAGTTATAGGTGGTGGCCTCTGAGGTGACATTTAAGCAGAGATCTGAAGGAAGTGAGACAGTGAGCCAAGAGGATATTTGGAGGAAGAACATTACAGGCAGAGGAAACAGCAAGTGCAAAAGCCTTAAGGTATAAATGTACCTGGTATGTTCCAGGAACTGCAAGAAAGTCAAAACAGTAAGAATATGATGAACTAGGGAGACAGAGGCAAGAGATAGGTTAGAAAGATATGGAAGGGTTTCCAGGACATATTGTTAAATGAAAAAGTTTAAGAGACCAAGCATGGTAGTTTGTGTGGTATAATCACATTGATTAAAAAGATACAAATGTATGTGTATGTGTATACACATATACACACATACGCGCATGTATGTATATGTATATACACATATATGTATATGCAGACATATGTGCACAAGTGTCTATGTGTACATATGTGTACAGACATGTGTGCGCAAGTGTGTATGTGCATATATACACACACATATATGTATGTGCAGACATATGTACATGCTTGTTTATATTCTGAAATATCAGACAACAAACTTAACAGCGATTACCTTTTGGGAATTAGACTTTAGTTGGAGGGAAGGAAGGGATATTTAGACTTTTTATCTTATATTCTTCCATAATATTTAACTTTTTATCTTGTATATCTTGCTTTTATAATAACCAAAAATTAGTTTAAAAAATCAACTTAACCATGTGTTAAGAGGCTCCGGCTAAGCCCCCTGCAGTTCCTTTTACAGCCGAGCCCCCCTGAAAGAGTTGCTTCCACTTGCTCTTTGTTGCCTTGTCAATTTTCTCCTTAACCAAATACCTCTTGACTTTAGGCTTTGCCTTTCCCCCCCCTTTTTTTTTTTCTTGAGTCTGAGTCTTGCTTTGTTGCCCAGGCTAGAGTGAGTGCCGTGTCGTCAGCCTAGCTCACAGCAACCTCAAACTCCCGGGCTCAAGCGATCCTCCTGCCTCAGCCTCCCGAGTAGCTGGGACTACAGGCATGTGCCACCATGCCCGGCTAATTTTTTTTCTATATATATTAGTTGGCCAATTAATTTCTATTTATAGTAGAGACGGGGTCTCACTCTTGCTCAGGCTGGTTTCGAACTCCTGACCTCGAGCAGTCTGCCCGCCTCAGCCTCCCAGAGTGCTAGGATTACAGGCGTGAGCCACCGCGCCAGGCCTTCACCGTTGAACTGCTTTCACCGAGAATTCCTGTAACTCCCCTCTGACTACACTCTTCAGTCCTTTTTTTTTTTTTTTGCGACAGAATCTTACTCTGTTGCCCAGGCTAGAGTGCCATGGCGTTAGCCTAGCTCACAGCAACCTCAAACTCCTGGGCTCCAGCGATCCTCCTGCCTCAGCCTTCCAAGTAGCTGGGACTACAGGCACATGCCACCATGGCCACCTAATTTTTCTATTTTTAGTAGAGACCGGCTCTCACTCTTGCTCAGGCTAGTCTTGAATTTTTGGGCTCAAGCGATCCTCCTGCCTCAGCCTCCCAGAGTGCTAGGATTGCAGGCGTGAGCCACCGTGCTGTCTCAGCTAGTCGTTTTACTTTTTGACCTGTTACATTTGACATTGTTTATAGCTCCTCTGAAACTCTTTCTCCTTTGGTTTTCCTCTTGTCCCGTTTACCTCACTCAGTGTTCTTTCTCATTTTCCTTTCATTGACTACTTTTTGTTAGCCTTATTCCACAGACTTGGGTTTCTTCTGGTTCTGTTTTTGACACCTTTGCTAATGTGTGTGACACATACCCTTTTATGTGGTCTCATCCATACCCATGATTTCAACTATCATTTCTGTGCTTCCAAGTCCCAGATCTATATTTTTAGCCTTTTTCCTGAGCCAATTTATCCAACTGCCTATTAGACAGCTCCACCTGCAGATCTCACAGGCATCTCAAACCCAACTGTTCCAAAACTAAACTCATCATCTCTAAGCAAAAACATCTTCTTCCTCCTGTTCTCCTTAACTTATTAATAGTTGGTGGTATCACCATCTGAACTATTGTCCCAGCTAGCAACCTGAGAAAAGCCCCTCTTTATCCCCTGTATGCAAATGTACACCAAAAGTCATCCTATGTGCTAAATATCTCTGCAATCTGTTCTCATTCTTACATCTTCAATGCTACTGCACTAATTAACCACTGCATATGCATATATGTATTTGAAAACCTGGAAAGAGGTCGGAAATATCCTAACTGCATTTTCTGCTTCCAGTTTCACCACCAACCTGGCTTCTTACACCCAGCTGCCACATCGATGTGGCACAGATTCTATTATGTCAGTCCCTGCTTTAAAGTTTTCGATTTTTTCCTTATCTTTACAGGATAAAATTCAAACTCCCTAATATGATCTGGCCAGTCATCTCTTTTTTCTTCTTTTTGAGACAGGATATCACTGTGTCAACTGGGCTAAAGTCTCACTCTGTCATCTGGACTAGAGTGCAGTGTTGTTATAACCTCTCTACAACCTCAAACTCCTGGTCTCAAGTGATCCTCTCACCTCCTGAGTAGCTGGGACTACAGGTGCGTGCCACCACACCCAGCTAATTTGTTTTTTATTTTTTGTAGACACAGGGTCTCACTGTGTTGCCCAGGCTGGTCTTGAACTCCTGGCCTCAAGTAGTCCTCCTGCCTGGGCTTCCCAAAGTGCTAGGACTACAAGCAGGTATGCGCAACAGCACCCAGCCAGCCAGTCATCTTCTGACACTTTCCCACAGGTTCCTTATGTTTAAATAACAATGAAGTACTCTTTGTTTCTCAAAAACCGCATGCCTTTTCATGTTTCCATGAAAGTTTTATGACAAAGCACCTTTGTATCTCCAGCTCTAACATGATACCTGGTACAAAGTAGGTGCCTAGCAAATGCTTCTTGAATAAATAAAAGGACAGTATATCAGAAAGCACAGGTTGAATGTAAGGATACCAATCAGAAGACTACTATATAAGAGTATAATTTAGAGGTAACTAGGAAGAGAAGGAAAGAAAATGCTTTAGTGCAACATTTCCTTCAAGATTCTACAAGATGAAGCAATTGTAATCAAATGATTATTACTACTATCATTTTTTCTCTCTGAAAAATATGAGTTTTGGTCATTGGTACAATTTCAAATGGAGACAGTTTAAGTGATTTTAAATTAAATGTTTTAGAAACAAAACAAAACAAAATACTCAAATAGCCCAGCACATGTGACTGCCAAAATCCTCTGACAAAACAAGAACACTTGGGTATGCATCCTAAGGTCCAAGAGTGTAGCCAAGAAGGGTCACTTATTCTGCAAATGTTAATTGGGTCGGTATAGACATTGCTTGGCATAGGGAATACAAAGATAAGTAATACATGGTTCCTGTCCTCAAAGAGTTCCTGGCCTCAAAATCATCTAGCCCTTGCCTTTGGAAGAACTATATGGAATCCTTTATAGAAAGTCAGATACCTCTTCTAGGATCGGTATTTATGCTAGGATCAGTATTTAAAGTCCTTTTGGTCATAGGGATAGCTATACCAAATTCTTCTGAAGTGTAGAAACAGAAACTAATGGATTCAGGGCAAAATGGAACCATCATTTCCTTAATGCAAGAGTGTCTTTGTGGAAGAGGAATGGAGTTGGCCTTCCTTCCCCAGAAAAAAGCAGCACCTAAGAATTCTGAATAGTCCTCTCCTCAGTCATAATCAAGCCTTTCTTTGGGTAAGTTTGCCTTTTTTTTTTTTTTTTTTGAAACAGAGTTTCACTCTGTTGCCCTGGCTAGAGTGCCCTGGTGTCAGCCTAGCTCACAGCAACCTCAAACTCCTGGGCTCAAGCAATCTGCCTCAGCCTCCCGAGTAGCTGAGACTACAGGTGCAAACCACCATACCCGGCTAATTTTTTCTATTTTTGGTAGAGATGGGGTCTCACTCTTGCTCAGGCTGGTCTCAAACTCCTGAGCTCAAATGATCTGCCTGCCTCAGCCTCCCAGAGAGCTAGGATTACAGGTGTGAGCCACTGCGCCTGCCTGAGGACCTTTGGGACTACTAATGCAATGTGTCCATTTGGGGCCCCATTGAGAAAGAAAATTGCTTATTTCAGAGGGGTATTTTCACCAATGATTAAGGAAATCCCTGGGGCGGGGGGAATGTTTCTATCTGAATCAGAGAGAAAACACTAGATTTTCATTCAGTCTTCATAATAATCTTGTGAAGTTGCTACTAATATCCTTATTTTTCCAAATTAGAAAACCAAAGCATAATGAGGCTAGGTGCCTGGTTCAAGATCATACAGCTAAAATTATTGGACCTGCAAATCAAGCTCAGGTTTGTGACTCTGAGTCCTGTTAATTCCACCACAATATTGGTTTGCCATGAGAAATCTTTCCAGGGGAGGGGAAAAGCAAGTGAGTCTCTAGAGGTCCCTTTAAACCAGAAGTAACTCATGAGTTTGTAGAAATAGGCAAAATTTGGGGTTCCCTTCTCAAAAGTTTCCTTCTGTCATTTAGAAAAAAATTTAAAATATGTGCATTTTTATTAGGTTGGCAAAGATCAAGGTTAAAGAAATTCTTTTTGGAAGGGTGTGAATGAGGCACTTTTAAACATTGCTGGTAGGATATGCATTAGTATAACTTTTACTGGGGACAACTTGGCAATAATCTATCAAATTTATAAATGTCCATACCTTTTGACTAAGCAATTGCACTTCTAGAAATCTATACTACAGATGTATTTGCACATTTGCAAAATAACATATGTGCAAGGTTATGTACTATGGCATTGCTTTAAATACAATAGATTGAAAACAACTTAAGTGCTCACCAAAGGAGAACTGATTAAATAAAGCTATATCTATTCTATATCACCCCAAGAATGAGGGAACTGTCTACTGATAGTAATGATTTCCAAGATATATTAAGTGAAATAAGACAGATCCAGGAAATGAGTTTGATATGCTTTCATTTATGGAAAAATTCCATATGCATATGCTTTTGTAGGCATAGACTATTTCTGGAAGAATATACAACGGATAATAGTTACCCCTACTAAAGGGTACAATATGACTAGGGCTGGGAGGAGGGTGGTTCAGAACAAAAGTGGAGTGAGGACTTTAATTCCTCTATATTTTTAATCATATGAATGTATTCGGTATTCAAGAAAAATAAGTTGAATTAAAATTTAAAATCCAAAATAAAGGAATAATGGAAATCATCCAGGGTGAGGAAGGAGGAGGGGATGGGCAGAAACCTACCTAACCAGTAAAATGAATACTATCTGGGTGACAGGAAACTCCCATAACCATGACACAGCATTATAAAAGCAAGTCATATAACCAAAATTATGTGTACCCTGTAATACTTTGAAATAAAAATAAATAAATAAAACACATGCAGTTTAAGGTACCTTATGAGTAAGGCATAAGAATGTCTTTTATGATCAATGGTATGGTTAATGAATATTGGTGTTTTGATCCTGCTACTTACTAGCTATGTTGCCTTGGACATTACTAAGCCTTAGTTTTCCCAGCTGTAAAATCAGAATTACCCCATAGAACTGATGAAAACTGAATGTACATAAAGTACTTAGGCTCACAGAAGGCACTCAATAAATGTTAAGTTACCATTAATATTTTTGCCCTAAAAGCTCCAATAATAAACCAAATTCTGATTTGCTCTGGCTCCTTTTGGACTAGTCTGGAGGCAGAGACACTAGATGATTTTGCGAGTTTTTCTACCCAGAGGCTTGAGTCTAGGGACTCCACGCAATCTTCAAAGACATTCTTCCTTCTTGCTGCTGCCACCCAACCTGCTACCACCTGTGTTAAATGAAGTGTGCTTGAAGTGAGGTTACACAGAACCCACCGGTTTATGTTTTCTCAAGGGTGGAAGGCGGGAAGAAATCCTGTTGACACAGTTATATAAAGCCTGTCACTCAGTCCCCTGCCTATTACCTCTGCAGACCGTTATGCATATTAAAGAAGGGGGGGCGGCAAATACAAAAGAAAAATAAGCGAGAGAGATTGAGAGAGGGAACAAATCAGGATGCTTGAGGGAATCCACGTGGTCGCCAATCTGTAACTGATCAGCTATACTGAAGCTAAAACCCCAGCGCCCAACGCTAAATATATTGCAATGGAGAAACCGTCCACAATGGGGTGTCTATGCACTTAGCAGAGCCTTGGGGCTGCAGTTTAAGATCCTCCTGCTACTCCCACCCTTTTTGCATCTAGTAAACCACGCGATATAACAACGGAATCTGGTTGTGTGTGTGTGTGTGTGTGTGTATGTGTGTGTGTTGTGTGAGTGTGCGCTTTGCAAACCATCTGGGCCCCAGCCTGCGCGGTTGGAACGATGATCGATCCGGGACGAGTTGGGGGAGTTGAGGCTTGCCTATGTTTCCTCCCTTTCTCTGGTTTTCTCCAGCCCCCATCCTATCGTTCACGTTGCACAAATGTTTTCTCAGTGGAGGGACTTAGGTTTTCAGCACCAGGAGCCTGTGGACCTTCTCTGGAGGCGTGCAGTGCACCCTCCAGAGAGCCAGAGCTTAGTGCAACCTGCTCACTGCGACCCTCCCCCTCCTTCCCAAATTCGCAGCCCCAGGCTGTAATATTTCATGCAGTGCGCTGTACCGGTGCGGGAGTCCAGGAAGGCTGCGTGACCTTCCAGCGAACTCCACCTCGGCTGGGGGGGGGGAGGAGGCTGCCCCAGGGCCTGCAGGCTGTATCGATCCCCCCAGCCTCAGCCAACGCAAGTTCTCTCGGCACAAACCCCTCCCTCCCGTCTTGGCTTTCCCAGCCTAGCGGGCTTCTAATGCCTTGCTAGAGGCGCCCTTCCCTCTTTCCTGCAATAAAGTAAACCCGGTGGATATTCATCCCCCGCCTTAACCCTCCTCATTCTTTCCCCCTCCCCCCTCAGCTTACTAACCCCGCGCACAGAGCTCGCCGCCGGCGGGCCCCTTCCACCCAGTGTATCATAATGCCCAACGCTCTCCTCCTCCCCCTCTCTTAATCAGAAACGTGCTCGCAAGCCCCCCTCCCTCTGCGTGCATACATTAGGGTCTGCTTTGCATGCAGCGGCAGGCAGAGACCGGAGGAAGAAGGGGCGGGGGCGCTTTTGCCCGCCTCTTCCCTCCAGGCCCCGTTAGCCACCCAGCTTCAGCTTCGTTGTAACACCGCGTAGTTAGCGGAGCACGCCGTGGCCCCAACGCCCATGCTGGAGAAACACAACCCAACTCTGCAGAAGGGCACGAAAGCCAGACGAGTGCACAGTAGAGCAAGGAGGTGGCGGGAGACCTGCCACTTGGTGTGTGCATTTCGGAGAGAGTTCCAGCATGAAAATGGGAGGGGCTCCTTTTTATTTTTTAAAGCGCATTCATTGAGGGCCTGTCTATTTTGCATATAGTAAACTGGGCAACGCTTCTGTTTTGCATGTAGTACAATAAGGGCTCTTTTATTCTAGAAGCGTTCGATTCGGGCTAACCCGTCTCGTATCCGTGCCCCGAGGCGGGGGAGAAGGCGCACTCCTCCTGGACTCAGCAGCCGCGTTACACTGGAAGCTGCTCTCCCGGGCGGTTCGATTCCCAGCGCGTCCCGGGAACGAGTGTAATCGGCCTCTCGCCTCTCAAGGCTGCAGGCGGCCCGGCTCCCTCCGCCTCCATCCTCCCAGTAGTCCTCGCCCCCTCCCCCTCTCCCCGGAACCCGCGCTCCGCTCCAGGCTCCTGGGCTTCCTTCCCCCCTCCTTTTCCCTAGCAATGCCGCTCCCGGAGGGCGGGGCATGCAGTTATCCAGGTTGCGGGGCGGGCGGGCGGGATGGAGGCAGCAGCCCGGGCGTCTGGATGGAGTAGCAGTGCCCGGGCGTCAGAGGCGCAGGCCTGAGGCTGGTATACAGATTGCGGGGCCCGCGGGCGCGGCCCGGCGCTCTGCATGGCGGCCGGCAGGGTGCAGGCGGCTGGGCGGCGCCGAGCGGGTTAGGCAGGTTCCGGGGCCCTCTGGCCCCCCCCTCCGCCTCCCCGCCCCCCTGTGTTGTCGCCTCTCCCTCTCGCTGCTTCACTTCACGGGGCGAACATGGCGCACAGCTGTCGGTGGCGCTTCCCCGCCCGACCCGGGACCACCGGAGGCGGCGGCGGCGGGGGGCGCCGGGGCCTAGGGGGCGCCCCGCGGCAACGCGTCCCGGCCCTGCTGCTTCCCCCCGGGCCCCCGGTCGGCGGTGGCGGCCCCGGGGCGCCCCCCTCCCCCCCGGCTGTGGCGGCCGCGGCGGCGGCGGCGGGAAGCAGCGGGGCTGGGGTTCCAGGGGGAGCGGCCGCCGCCTCAGCAGCCTCTTCGTCGTCCGCCTCGTCTTCGTCTTCGTCATCGTCCTCAGCCTCCTCAGGGCCGGCCCTGCTCCGGGTGGGCCCGGGCTTCGACGCGGCGCTGCAGGTCTCGGCCGCCATCGGCACCAACCTGCGCCGGTTCCGGGCCGTGTTTGGGGAGAGCGGCGGGGGAGGCGGCAGCGGAGAGGTAAGGGGGCGAGGAACCCCCAGGTCCGGGGTCTCGACCCTCTGTGGAACCCCCTCCCTTCCCCTATCCGGGATTGAGCAGCATCCCAATTCTGGGAACATCCTGGGGTCCCTGACCCTGGGCAAATGGCCCTTCCATCTTGGGACCTCCATACAGGGCTGCAGGCCCCTAGGCTCCCCCACCCCAGGGTTTGGACCCATCTGACTGAGGGCGTTTGCCTCCCACCCACTTCCCCCTGACCCTTCCCCAAATCCCTTGGCACAGACCCCCTCGCCGGGGTTTCCCATCCCGGGACTGAACCCCTCCTCCCTTTCACAGATTACCTCATCCGAGCAAGATTCCTCCCTCCCTCCCTCCTAGAGACCTGATCCCGCCACATCCCCGCCTCCCTCTCTGGGCAGATGTGTTACTCCTAGGGCAGTTTTCCTCTCCGGCATCTCTCGGGTGATGGCCTCATCCAGGGCCACGTTCTTCTCCTAGCCCTTGGGGATCGATGTCCCTTCTAGCACCTTGCTTCTGAAAACCTGACGAACCCTCGCCCCATCCCGGGGCCAGGTCCCTGCACTACCAGCCACTCCCCCTTCCTTCCCCTCCACCCCCTACCCCAAGCAGATAGATGCTCCCCCAACCCGCCCTACCCCACTGGGGAAAATCTCCTTTCCTCTCCACCTTGCCTCCCCGCACCTCCTTTCCCTTCAAGATAACGGTGATCTCCTCCTACAGCAGTCTCTTCCCCCATCTTACAGGGCTCCAGTTTCTAGCCTATTGGTAGCAGGGAATTACTCTACCTTCACTCCACCCTTTCCCTCCTTTAGAATGAAGGATTAGTGGCATCTTTGAGGGGAAAATAGTCCACTGTTCCCAAGGCTTAGAGAAGAGCAGCTTTCCACCACTCCCCCTGGAGAGGAGGCAGGCTTTTCCCCCAGCTCTGAGGAAGGGGGCCCCTGTGAGGGAGGTGTTTGTGGGGGGACTTGGGCAGCATCCTCCCAGGGGAAGCAGCTGCTCTCCTACCCCACCCACTGCGCCTGAGAGCACGCAGTCTCCAACCCTGGCTCCCTCCCGCCCTTCTTTTCTCGACATTTCATTATTGATCCACCTTTTCCTAGGCCAACCCTGGGGCTTGGGAGGGGTGGGAGTAGCCAGTTTGGGGTGAGGAGAGTGATAAGGGACAGTTATACTTTAGTGTGGTGGCAGTGGTGAGTGCTTTGGGTTGAGAGAAAGAGGAGGATTATGAAGCAAAGTTATTCCTTAGAAGGAGGGCTTAGGGTTCTCTCTCTTTTTCTTAAAGGGGACCCAAGGTGGATGAAGGGTCAGAACTTTGCCCCTTCTCCTTTAGTACCGGGGTGAGAACTGGGATGCTCTTTAATGAACATTATTCAGTCCCCTTCAGCAAAAAGGAAAGTTGCCCTGGGAAGGGAAGTTGAGTTCAGGTTCAGCCAGAGTCGTTGCGCATTTGTTTTCCATTGGATGCAGAAGGGGGAGTTTGAATGTAGGGGGGAGAAGGGATGGGGGATGCTAGGAGGAGGAAGAGCAGCTGCTTGGGGCTGAAGCGAAGGGGGGTAGGGGGTTGCTGCTCTGGAGTGCTCTTGATTGAAACAGAAAGGGAAAGATAACAACCAGCCGTTTCCTGCGTGCTCTGCCGTTGGTGCACACAAAATATCCTGGGCAAACCCCTTGTCCCCTATTGTGCCCCGCACCCCTTTAGATTTACGGAAAGATCCTGGGAAGAAGGGGAGGGAGGAGATCCCAGGGACCCCAGCCCCTCCTTTCAAGGAGCTGGCATTTTTTAGTTGTTAGTCTTCCTGCCTCCTTTTTTTAATCGTTTCTAAGGCAGCCTGATCAGGAGACTGACAACAACCCGCCTTCTGACAGAGCAAGGAGGACATGATGGGGGCGTGTTCCTTGCTATGTAGCTAGCTGCAGCGTCCCTTTTCCCTGCCTCTCTCTGCTCTATCTCCACCTCCTTTTCCCAGCCTTCAGAAGGCAGCTGCAGTCAGCAGGGTTGTTTGAGACTATTTATTGGTTGCTGTAGATTATTATTTTTTTTTGAAAGGCCAATTCTGTATTTTTTAAGCTAACAACACAGATCCCATGTAGTTGGAGAACCAAAGGCCTCATACATGACAAAAAGACTGAACCGTTCAGGTTACTTGCATGGAGTTGGTGCTTAAATGTGAGTTGATTTTGCTTTTTTAAAAGATACAGCAGCAAAAAAAAAAATTACTGACATTTCATTTACCTGCTTATTTTCAAAATTGAGACTTGGTTATGTGTAGAATTTTAGCCCCATGTATATTTGGGTATAATAAACTCTCTATTAGAAGAAGTTAGTCTATTTTAAAGGGATCCTAAGAAGCACTTTTTCTTGTTTAGCATGCTTATGTCTTTTATATTGAAGGACCAAGTATTCACGTTCCAAATGTTATCGCATATTCAAAAGCAAAGTTTTATGCTGACAGCTTCCAATCATAGCTTTTCAAGAGACTGGTTAGAAAGAGAGACACCTGGATTCAGGGACCTAATGTCTGGGCACCAGAATATTTTATCTGTTGGTCTTTGACAAATTACCTTCAAAGTTTTAATCAGGTGCTAATGTTTTCTTATCCACTGGCATTATGAGATGATTGTAAACTAGTGTCTTATTTTGCTTAACAGTAGTATATAGTATAAAGCTTGTTGAGGAATTAGAGTTATTTCAAATAAGATCATATTTATGAGGGTTTTTTTCCTTTAAACTTTTGCCTGTAGTTGCTACTTCATTATGACAAGAATGGTTGACTCCTTATATTAAACTTCAGTATTTTTTTCTGAGTTGGGCTTGAATGAGCTGTTGTTCCATGGGTAAACTTTTTATGTGGTAGATAAGGCAATCTAATATGAATTGATGGTATGCATTGAGTGCTGCTAAACTTGAGTGATGGTGTCTTCTGACCTGGTAGTTTTCAGTGTAGAAGCCAAGCATTTTTTTTTTTTTTAACGTAGTCTTACAAATCAGTGATAAAGTTCCTATAGGGAAATTTAGGGCTCACCCTGGGCTGATATAGAATTCTAAAGATTGCTTCTCAGGACTCACTCCCAGCTCAGTGTCATCTTGTCTGTATTCATGAAGAAATGGTTATATGACCCCAAATGATTGTAACCTCTTTATATTCTGGTTTGCCTTACATGATTAATGACTGTAACTTGCCTATAACAAAACCGAAGTTAATGCTTCTAAAACTAGGTGACAGAACTTCCAGATCACTTTGCTATTTGAACCCTTTAATCGTGGGAGACTTGTCTTTCACCTCCATTAGTTCCTAACCTATCTCTTTGGGTAACAACTACATTTAAGAGTTCTTCATGACCAAATTCTGTCAGAATGGTATTATTTTTAAAAATACATAGGTGTTGCTGGTCTTTTATTTGGGATTTCTGAATGATCTTAGGAAGTAGAATTGAAGTTGTATTTTGTTGAGCACTTTTCTCACAGAGGTCCATTTTTTGGCCTTTCCTTTCCCCTTCTCTCCATAGTGTCAGTGTCCCATTTTTCTAAAGATTGTCTCAGGTAATGTTCATACTACTATACTTTGCCATCTAAATAAACATAGTACAGCAGCATCCTCTCTGTTGACTAGAATTTGGGGTGTTTTAATATAAACCCCAGAAAGAGTTCATTTATCAGCAGCTAGACTTTATTAATTTCATAATCCCTTCCATACCACTTCACAAAATGTTAAAAGTAAAATTTCCATCCTGATCCTAACATAGCACATTTTAATTAGATATAAATTAAAACTGAATGACAATGTTGATATGTATTTGAAATTGCAGTTTAGTTCATGTGGACCGAGGCAGGCTTTTGGGTTGGACTTGAAAAGATGGTAGTCCTGTGGCTGAAAGGTAGGTGGAGAGTGTCTGTGATTTTTTTTTTTTTTTTTTTAATGTTCATTGGGCATATGTACAAAGAGTAGGAGTTGCTCCTTCCATTGCCTTTACAGCTAATCCTAAAATTGGCAGAAGGAAAATGAAGCAGAGAACACAAGTGGAATGGAGTAGAGTAAGCTTCAGAGTGGAAGTCAGTGGTCATGGGCTCTCATCTCACTCATGTCCGTCACTCACCAGTTATGAGACCTTGGGCAGTTCACTTTTAACCTTACATTTCTGATCTATAAAATGATGGACTAAATTGCTCATGAATCTTTCATGCTCTAGTATTCTGATTCCTCTCTATTATATTAATTTTTTTGTCAGATCAGAATTTCTTATTCTGAGTTTATTACAAGAGTCAGCCACAGTTAGCCTATTTGGTAATTTTTAATATCAGAGTATTCATTCGCCCATTCAACTGGCATTATTGTTAGGAGGATAAATTTCACTTTCGTGGGAAAGTTTTCATTGTGTAGAAAAATATAAGGACTTTGATGAAGTTGATCGGTTTTACTTATAAAAAGAATAAGGATAAAATTTTAAGTGTCATTCATAGAACCTGTAGAACCCTGGGCATTATCTGGCATATAGAGGCCCTCTTGTTTGCTAAAATTGTTTTCATGTTTTCATTGTTGTGGATTCCTGACTATCCAAAAGAGAAATTGTTTTTAGTCTATGTGGTATAGTCCTTTAGGTATGTGAGCTTTTAAATGAAAAGAAAAATCCAATACATCAATGTATTTATAAATCCAAAGTGATAATAGTACCTACTTTGCAGGAAGTGGTTATTAATACTTTCTGAAATGAAGTACTTTGGTTTGTACTGAGCATTAGAAATGCAGTCTTTGGAACTTTTTTTCATCTCTCACTAAAAACCATGTGACTGTCCCCATCTTTCCCTTCCATTTAATTATTTTAAGGCACATGGTCCTGGAGGAAATCAGCATTCACAGAAGAGTGACTTATCTTCTGATTGGAAGTTGAGAGAAAATGGTCCCATCTTGACTTAATTTTCATCTCTTTGCTCACCTTGGAGCTGTCCTTCCATAGAGCAGCTGTGCAGACTGTATCAATTGCCTCCCTTTCCCTGTGGTTAGAGGGGGTGGCAGCAGTGCTTTGCTTGCTCAGAGGCATAACAGACTGCAGTGCCTCTCTCTTTTGGAAACTCGCTGTGTTTTAATTGTAGGTCTCCTAATTAAGATCTCTTTGTGCCTGCCCACATTCCACTAGTGTTGGCACAGAACTTCAGCTTCCTTCTAGCACTTAACTGAAGGCCTTCAATCGGGCCTTTTGTGAATATCTTGTCTCTTTTCATTCTTCCTCTGCCAAGGTGGAGAGCCCAGTGGCATAGACCTTTGAGAAAGAGGGAAGCTTTATGACTATCACTATTTTGGGAGGAATTTATTTCAGGATTGCTGGGATGGGACCTTCCTTTGTTTGCATATGTTATTTTCAGGGATTAAGAAAGGTTAAATTACTAATGAGTCTGGCATGACGTACCTACATTTTAATCAAATTCTTAACCCTGTAGGCACTATAGGAAAGAGAATGCTAAAGAGTTCACTCTTATAAAGTATTTGCTTAGATCTTTTCTAGACTGATTTATGAAGCTTGGTGAATAAAATCTTATCATGGAGTAAATCACAGACTTGTGATTTTTGTGGGTGGTTGTGAAGACAATCAAGTGAAATTATTGATTGCTCCTAAAATTATATCAGATTTTGAAACAGAGACTGAATGAAAGTTAGCTTTGAGGTTAGAATTAACTTTTTTTTTTTTTTTGAGACAGAGCCTCACTTTGTTGCCCAGGCTAGAGTGAGTGCCGTGGCATCAGCCTAGCTCACAGCAACCTCAAACTCCTGGGGTCAAGAGATCCTCCTGCCTCAGCCTCCCGAGTAGCCAGGACTACAGGCATGTGCCACCATGCCCGGCTAATTATATATATATATATATATATATATAAAATTAGTTGGCCAGTTAATTTCTTTCTATTTATAGTAGAGACGGGGTCTCACTCTTGCTCAGGCTGGTTTCGAACTCCTGACCTCGAGCAATCTGCCCGCCTTGGCC
Organism: Mirza zaza; assembly: GCA_008750895.1. Classification (NCBI taxonomy): domain Eukaryota; kingdom Metazoa; phylum Chordata; class Mammalia; order Primates; family Cheirogaleidae; genus Mirza; species Mirza zaza. The sequence goes on from VSMD01014780.1 coordinate 22,041, forward strand.
TCCCAGAGTGCTAGGATTACAGGCGTGAGCCACTGCGCCCGGCCTAGAATTAACTTTTTGATTAGAAAAGACTTTAGGGCTCAGGCACATACTGGCTCACACTTGTAAACCTAGTAGCACTTTGGGAGGCCAAGGTGGAAGGATCACTTGAAACCAGGAGTTCAAGACCAGCCTAGGAAACATAGCTAGACGCTCTTTACAAATAAAAAAATTTGGCCAGGCATGGTGGCTCACCCTGTAATCCTAGTACTCTAGGAGGCTGAGGCGGGAGAATCACTTGAGGTTAGGAGTTTGAGAACAGCCTGAGCAAGAGCAGGACCCTATCTCTACTAAAAATAGAAAAAATTAGCCAGGCATGGTGGCAAGTGCCTGTAGTCCCAGTTATTCCCAGTTGTTTGGGGGGTTTAGGCAGGAGTTTGAGTTTGCAGGTGAACTATGATGATGCCACTGTACTCTCGCCGGGGCAACAGAGCCAGACTCTGTCTCAAAAAAATAAAAAATGTTTAAATTAGCCAGGCCTAGTTACTTAGGAGGCTGAGGTGGGAGGATCACTTGAGCCCAGGAGTTTGAGGCTGCAATGAGTTATTATGGGCCACTGCATTCCAGCTTGGGTGACAGAGCCAGACCCTATCTCTAAAAAAAAAAAGATGACTTTAGGAGGTTCTAGAAATTGTTGAGCTGGGCTGGGCGTGGTGGCTGGGAGGCTGAGGCAGGCGGATTGTTTGAGCTCAAGAGTTCGAGACCAGCCTGAGCAAGTGCGAGACCTCCTCTCTACTAAAAAAATAGAAAGAAATTAGCTGGACAACTAAAAAATATTTATTAAAAAAAAATTAACAGGGCATGGTGGCACATGCCTGCAGTCCCAGCTGCTCAGGAGGCTGAGGCAGGAGGATGGCTTGAGCCCAGGAATTTGAGGTTGCTGTGAGCTAGGCTGATGCCACGGCACTTTAACCTGGGCAACAGAGTGAGACTCTGTCTCAAAAAAAAGAAAAAAGAAATTGTTGAGCTGATTAAGAATAACCTTGTAGGCTCTAATGTTTCTTGAGAAGTTCAGTAATTGGCTGGGCTTCTAGAGCAGTTTCAGAACGAGATAGAATAAATTTTCTGGAAAAAGTAGTTTGACTTTAGTTTTCATTATCTTAGTGCTCAAAATACAGCATGTATTACCAGATCTGTGTGTAGCATGCTAGAGAAAATACAGTCTTATTAAGAAAAAGGATTCTTAAATCCTTCACCTGGACCCAGATGGTTTCATTGATCACATCAGTATGAGGTAGGCAGACAAAGGACTATTTTTGTTGTTATTGTCATTTCATTGGTTGTGAAGAAGGCCTGAAAGAAGGAAGTACAGGATCTTTTATGGCATGCATGAAATAAAGCTGGAGGCCTGTGCTCTTATACCTGAGTGTGGGTGGTTTTATGGCCTAATTCTCTAATTGCTGGCATTTATGACAGTGTGGATGCTACTGGCCCTGTGGCTGAGGTAGATTATGCTGGGAATAGGGAGAGAAAGGGGTCCTTTTGTTAGCCTTTTCATTTTCCCCCACAATAAGTTCTCTGAGAAAGCCCTGAGGAAATACACAGACACTTGGACTGAGGGAATGACTTCCCATAAAATGGTTCTTTATGTTTTTAAAAAGGGTGAGCTGCTTTTCTTGACCTATCCAAAGAAATCCATACCACCACTGTTAAATATTTCAATGAGCTTTTTACCTTGTCAGGTTACAGACCAGAGAAGCCAACCATGAGGCTGTAGCTGCTGCTAAACGTTTGCTTCTAAAGACTAAGACAGTTGAAAGGAGAATTTTGTTGTCCGCTTTGTAGTTGTTGTGGATGATAAAAATCCCCTTGTAGAACTAGTACAAAACTTCTTAGAGGCCAAACTTGGTTTAACTTTTTAGTTGTCGAATATACTACCCTAATGAATTTTAGTTTTAAGGAAACAGCAAGATATAAGTGTAAGAGTTAGTTGGCAGTTTTCTGTGCAGTGTATGAAAATTCCCCTTTCCTTGAAATGAGTAGTTGTTTTTCTGTTTGACAAATAGACTGAAGGGATTTCCCCACATATCTTACCTTTAATTTTTGCTACAGCAATACCTTGTGAGGTACCAGGGAGTAGCATCTATTCCACTGGCATTTATTTCAGGAGTTAGAGTTTCTTTCATATATAGTATTTTATCTATTTTCTTGCATTTCTGGTTTTGTGTTTTCCTAGAATATTTGGGTATAGATGTTTTGATGTTTCTCAACAGCAGAAGTTATGAACCTTTCTAACATTCAGACTGTTTAAGAGAGATCCAATCGTTATTATCCATACTTTACTGAAGCATTGTTGTTTCATTCTCACTTTATAGCATCAAAATAATTGTGGCTTTCTGTCTTGAATTAGGAGAGTAATATTACTTGTAAGGAGTGTAATATTACTTGTAAGGAGTGTTTTTGGAAAAATTCTTTTCATTAGGCTCTCCTTTGTACTCTCAGTTCTAAAGACTAGGGAGAAGTTAATCATGTCTGTAATAAATATATTATACCTAGAGAAATTAAAATTTGCACATTAACTTCTGTCCATCCATGAGTATTGACTAATTTTTTAGATCAAACACAGACATTGTCCCTAGATTACTGCCTTTAGTTATAAGCAGTAAAACTTTGTGGGTAACATCTCTTTAAGCTTAGTTAATGAGGAAATCCTTTTGTAATCTCTTTGGCTAGGATTTTTTATTTGTACATATATAAGTACCTTTACAAAGGAGAGGGGGAATGTCATAATCTAATCTGTAATAGAGCGAGATAGTACTAGCACAGTAATTAAGAGTTGTTAAGATCATGGGCTTGGTTTCAAATCTTAGCTCTTCCATTTATAAGCTGAATGACCTTGGCAAAGTTTGTTAACCTCTCCATGCCTCAGTTTCTTCATTTGTGAATTAGAAAAATTCATCCTTTATAATATTGTGAGGCTTGATTGAGATCATGCTTGCCCTTTGCCTGGTGCATAGAAAGCCCTAATTATTACTAGAACTTAGAAATTGAAAGAATATGAGTGTGGTATTTTTTTTTCACTAAGATAATTGGTTTTTATTACACTCAGATATACCTGTATATGTTGCCTACATACATATACCTATTCGAGTGCTATAAGTTCAACTTTAGGATGTTCTTGATTTTGGTCTGGGTGTCAAGAATCTATAAACTACATGGAACCAAAATGAAGGCCAACTACCATCTTGGTAATAGTACATACCATTGGTATCCAACTAAAATGTAGTAAAGAGATAAGGCAAAGAAGGGAGAAAAAAGAGAACAATACAGTAAATAGGCAGGTGGGATACCAAAAACAAGGAATACAGTGCTTCTATGAGTTGCATAATTATCAGGCCAAGATAGCTATATTGGGGTTGCTGCTCTTGGTCTCTGTAACTAGTGTTGCTGATCTTTTATGAGTATGAGCAGTTGGTGATCCCTTAAAACAACTGTGAGGCTCCCCAGGGTTCTTTTTTGGCCCCCAAGTTCAGATCCATTAGTCTGTACTTGGTGACTATTTGACATTTATGCTCAAGTTTCACCTAAGGGAGAATGAGTACTGGTCTACAGAGATCAATGCAGTTAACAATTTAATTATAGAAGGAATGCTAAGTTGTAGATTATAAGTTCTAGAGGTTGGAACTTAACTTGAGAAATAAAAATAACCACAAGTAGAATGGTCAAAAACAGATTAAAGCTTAAGAAGAACTAGTAGAGGCTTGTATGATTTAGGAGGAGAAATACCAGCCCCGTTTTACATCTCTTAAAAAAAAATATTTGCTAACATACTCAGTACCCTGTCTTTACAGATGAAGAAACTAAGGCACAGACAAGTTAAATAGTTTTTTTAACAGTCATATGGCTAGTAAGTGGCAGAGCTAGAATTTAAATCCAAACCTACATCTATTTGAAAGTTCATTCTTGCTCTCTGCAGGGTAGTATCTTTGTCCTTTCTCTTCCCACTCCATCTAATCGGTTTCTGAGTCTCATCCTTTATGTTACTGCAGTTTTTCTTTTATCTGTTCCTGCTTTTCTGTTTCTACCATCCTAATTTAAATTTCTATTACCTTTGCCTGGATTGTTGTGGGGTAATCTCCTAACTGATCTCCCCACCTTTCTATTCATTCCACACAGTACTGCCAGTGGTTTTCTTGAATACAGATCTGATTATGTTACTTTATTCCTAAAAACCTTTGACTTCTCACTGAATATAAAATGTAATTTAAAAATTTCTATCCCATAATAATCTAGCTGGCCTACGTTTCTGTATTTTGGACCATATCTTCTGAATGGACATTCTCACTTCTGTGCTTCAACCACATTGGACTGCTCAACTGTTAGGTGTTCTCCACATTCTTTGTGTATCTGCCTTTATGTCTTTGCTAAAGCCTCCCCTTTACCTTAAAGTCTTGCCCATACTCATCTTCTATGGCTCAATTCAGATCCTAACTCTTCACAGAAGCTTTCACAGATACTACCACTAGTTGAAACTCGACTTCTCTCTAGTTTTATTATTACTTTATACCTTACACTTAAAGAACTTATCCCAGGATACCTTATGTTGTCATACTTTTGAATGTGTCTGTCTTTGTCCCATTAATTAGATTGTGACTCCCTTAAGACATGAACATTTGAATTGAAAATTTGATGAACATACAACTTTTAGGAATTCTTTGCAAGATCATAATTATATAAAGTAAGAGAACTTGAACAAGACTACTAGCAGAATAATTTTGACTAACTTTTTAAAACTATTAAACTAAATATGGTTGAGTAAAGTGTAAGAGCCATCACAGTACATTTTTGTAAAGGTACTGATTGGGGTTTTGAAAGTGATATTGAGGTATCCTGATGGGATGGTATTATCTTTTATGTAGATAATACTTAGCACTGGTCATCCCCTTACTTGAGTGTTGTTTCCATTTCTAGGTTCCTCAACTTAAAAGGGATGAGGAGACCTTGGAGACGGTTCTGAGGAGACTCAAAAGATGATTATATGACTGGAAGTCAGTCCTATGAGGAAAGGTTGAGAGAATGAAAGGTTAAGAGGCAACTAATTAACTCTTCAAAATACATGAATGGATCCATTATTAGGAATGGTAACCAGCTGTTTTCTAGCTCCACTGGTACTAGAATAAGAGAAGTAGGTTTAAACTGAAGTAAGGGATAGTTGGTAAAGAACTTGTTGCAAATGATGGTTGTCATTATAGAGATGGTAAAAAGATTACCAAAATAATTTTATCATCTTCTCTGGAGGTATATTTTTAAAGTACAGTACTGCCTGTGTTTGTATAAAATGACCTCTCAAGCTGCCTTCTCCTTTTGTGAATAAATAAATATATTCTTCAGCTCCTTCAGGACATGGATCATGTTTTATACTTTTTAATATTCCCCAAGGAGTCCTAGGGTTCATCACTCTCTAAGAAGTATTTGATTTGAATTGTCAATTTATGGCAATAATCAATTTTTAGTAGTAAGCTTCCAGAGAAATATCTTTATGAAATAATGATTTTGTAGTAGTTTTATGAGGAGAATAAAATTTTCTAAGTGGAGCTAAGAGAGAAATCTTAAACATCAAGAGAAACCAGGGAAAACAGTAGGTGTGGTTTCAATATAGGAAATAAGTATTTGTAGCTTTTATGTCCAATTTTAGTTGCAATTTAAAGAGATGTGCTTCAGAATATCCCTTGCTAAGGTTATCACTGCTGTGGATATATTATAACAAGTGCTTGTAAATCGTTTCCAAACTAATATAAGTTTGCTTCATGTGAATTAGTATTATAAAAGCCTCTGACCCTTGGCTTTTGAGGCTGTGTGGAGGGCTTATATTACTCAGAATGAAACCTTTTTAGATATGTTGGGTTGCAGAAAGCATTTCCTGTACAGTCAGAGTGAAAACTGTGAATTGGGATTATTCATATAGATTACCAAAAGTCTAGGCAGGTTGATATAAACACCAGCCAGTTTTCCTACCAGTTCTTAGCTCCAAAACCTTGACTGGGTTATTGAAGCTTTAGGACTTTTGAATTTAGTACTGGAATTGTATATGAAGTCTGTCTTTTAAGTGAATTGGTACTAGGTTTAAGGTTTGTTACATATATTGAATATTTTCTAATTTTCACATAATAAATGATATTTACTTTTAACCACAGTCTCATAAAATGACTGGAGTTCAAAGGTAAAGATGTATTATAGAAGGAATTCTGAAGTGGTGGTAAAGTGAAGGACAGTTTGACTCCCTAATTATAAAATTGGGTGTCATTTGAGAAACTCTGGGAATTATAATAGATTCATACTTTCTGTGTAACTTTCTGGTTACACAGGTATAAATTCAGAAAGCAGGAGATTATAAAACTCTCTTATGGTTCTTTATTCTATTTGAGAGACTTTGTGTTGGGATAATAAAAAATACCAGGGACTTCCTTTTTTTAAAAAATAGGTTAATGCCACCTCATGTAGGCTACTCAGAATGTGATGGCAAACTTCCAAATATGATGTGGTAGTCAAAAGAAACTAATTGGTTTTTCAGAATATTAAGAACACAGAATTTCCCAACTCATATATTTGAGTATCAATTCCTAAAAAATAATAAGTCAAAATTGTGTTGGCCGACTTGGTGGCTTTGTTGTTTTGCCAAGGAGAATGTTTACTTTTGTCATCTAACTTCACACTGTTCCTTCAGAAAACTGACTTTACAGAGAGATAACCATGTTTACCTTTTAGAGGGAAGGAAGCTGTGGATTCCTCAGTGTTACTCCAGTTGCTATTGGTCATTCAACAGTCCATCTTCCCAGAAGGAAAGATACAACCTGACTTTTGCACCAGGATAAGAACAAGCTGGAAGAGAAAAAATGAAATTTCATAGTAGAAGTTTGTGGTTGAATGAGGATATAGTTCGAAATGAAGTTAACTGCTTAAAGTTGTCATATGGGGGACGAAAACCTCTTATAATAAAAAGAATCATCTCTGAAAACAAAGTTGGTGTTTGTTTAATTTTTCCAGCCTATTCAAATAGATCTTGTCATTTTGTGGTACTTTCCTGTTAGAGAAGAATAAACCTTGTGATTGTGATGATTAACTTAGTTTTCTGCCATGTATCAATTAAGGGGGCCTATTTCTTCTGCGTTAGCAGGCAGATAAACCAGTTTAGACTTGGAACCTGAGGAGTCTAGAAATCTACCTTTCTTGGATTTTTTTTTTTTTAAGATTTTACAGAATAAAAAGATCTTTTTAAGAAGATTTTGCAGGGCATTGCTAGGAATCTGAAAGGTTTACTATCTGAAGTAGTACATTCCTTTTGCTGGTTTTTTTAAAAGATGAGCTACTTTACGATTATCTCTTTTTCTGAAGCAGGGTGGGTGGACCCTGTCTAATTTCACCTGTCTAATTTGCTTAGTTATGTTGAGCATCTTTGCTTCTTGCTCTTGTTGACATGGAGTAGGGATGAGGGGTGCAACCTCTTTCTCTAATTACAAAGTAGGTAGCATTCGTGTTTCTTAGGTGATAGTTGCTAGGTAATACTGAATTAAATATTTGAAAACTGGACTTCATTCTTGTGTGGGTGAAAATTTTACCTTCTGTAGTTATCGAAGAACAGTGTATTATTGTCTTTACACTCTTTTAATCCTAAGTGACCTTTTTGTGTTAACATTTCTCAATGTCAGGCAGAGATCATATTTAAAACAGTTTAAATCTTTTCCTATCTGTTATGCATTCAAACGATCACAGTTCTCTTTGATGCACCAATAACCAGAGATTATCTGCTCTTGTCCCTGCCCCAACAATCTGTTCATAAGAGACTATGATGTCGCTTCAATAACTGTATACATTTATCAACTGGTTGAATTTTAGTAACTATCTTGGCATAAGAAGTTTGCCTCTTAATGTCTGTGTATTTGACTGTGTTTGAGTATATTATACTTATTGATTCAACAATATTATTTTTATATTCCACTTTTGGAAGTGACTTAACAAGTGTTACTAATTTTCTTCTATTACAAATGTTGAAAAAGTGTCTGCACAGAGACTCATCTTTCTAAATGGGCATTGTAAATATAGCACTTTACAAAGTAAGTAGAGACAGAGATTATAAAATCTAATTAATTTATCAAAGAACATCTTTTGTATTCTAGGCAGATGACCAACTGCTGAAGCTTTGGCATTAGACAAGTCCCTTACCTCGTGGAACTTACTGTCTGATTTCTTTTTAACGAGCTCAGCTTAAAATATAGTATGAATATAAGTACTAAAATTATAGTGCTTTGCAGAATACTTTGGAAATTAGTAATTTGAAAGTTGAAGCTCTCAAAGCTAGTACAAACAGAATTGGCCTTGGGAGCAATTCAACTACTATTCATTTACTGATTTGCTGATTCTTGAGAGTCATTTGTATTATACCAAGTGTAATAAATGAATCAATCAAGAGTGTTATATATGTATATATATATTTTTTTCAAGAGACAGAGTCTTACTATATTGCGCAGGCTGGAGTGCAGTAGCTGTTCGCAGGTGTGATCATAGTGCACTACAGCCTTGAACTCTTCCTCCCTCAACCTCCAGAGTAGCTGGGACTACAGGCACATGCCACCATGCCCAGCTCTGAATCAAGAGATTTTAAATATTCTCAAAGTATGTAATAGCTTTTCCCTTCCTGTTTTTGTTTTTTTTGTTTTGTTTTTTTTTTTGAGACAGAGTCTCACTTTGTTGCCCAGGCTAGAGTGAGTGCCGTGACATCAGCCTAGCTCACAGCAACCTCAAACTCCTGGGCTCAAGTGATCCTTCTGCCTCAGCCTCCCGAGTAGCTGGGACTACAGGCATGCGCCACCATGGCCAGCTAATTTTTTCTATATATTTTTAGTTGGCTAAATTAATTTCTTTCTGTTTTTAGTAGAGACGGGGGTCTCGCACTTGCTCAGGCTGGTTTCAAACTCCTGACCTTGAACGATCCACCACCTCAGCCTCCCACACTGCTAGGATTATAGGCGTGAGTCACCGCTGGGCCTTCCCTTCCTGTTAAAAGGGAACTTAGGTACTACTACATCCTCTGCTGCCTTCTACAATCAAAGAAATGCCCCCTCTCCTGCCTAAAGGCAGCCTCTCCATTTGAGCTCTGAATTCTGTCCCCTCTCATCTAGTCAGGGTTGTACCTGCAGTTATCACCTCTCTCCTGCTTCATTGGCAGTTTCTCTACTATAACTGGATAAAAAACTATCCAATGTTAATATAATCCTTTTTAAAAACTCTTGACTCTGCATCCTCCTATAGCTACTACCTGATTCTTTGCTCCCTTTCACAACAAAACTTGAAAGTGCTGTGTGTAATTACTGTCTCCACTTTCTCACCTTTCATTCTCTTCTCAACTACTCTAGTTGGGCCTTTATCACCAAGACTCCACTGAAATAGCTCTTATCAAGGTCCTCAAGGACCTCTGTCTTACCAGATTGAATAGATAATTCTCAGTCCTCATCCTGTTAAACTTTTTGGCAGCTTTTGAACTAGCTGACCACTCCCTTCTTCAAACACTGTTCTTGCATTCTTTAACACTCTACCTATCTGCTTTTCTTTTCTTTTTTTTTTTTTTTGAGACAGAGTCTCGCTTTTTTGCCCAGTGCCTTGGCGTCAGCCTAGCTCACAGCAACCTCAAACTCCTGGGCTCAAGCAATCCTGCTGCCTCAGCCTCCTGAGCAGCTGGGAGTACAGGCATGCACCACCATGCCCAGCTAATTTTTTCTATATATATTAGTTGGCCAATTAATTTCTTTCTATTTATAGTAGAGACAGGGTCTTGCTCTTGCTCAGGCTGGTCAGCTTGCTCTTGCTCAGCTTAAACTCTTGAGCTCAAGCAATTCTCCCGCCTCGGCCTCCCAGAGTGCTAGGATTACAGGCGTGAGCCACCGAGCCTGGCCTGCTTTTCTTCTTAACTCATTGGTTGTTAATTTTCAGTATCTTGTATGGCTTCTCTTCTCTACTTAACTCCCCTGTGTGTTGGAGGCTCCCAGGAATCTACCTTTGGCTTCCCTCTCTGTCTACATACTCCCCTTGAGTGATCTCATCCAGGCCTCATCTATATGCTGAGGATTACTAAATCTTTGTGTCTAACACTGACCACTTCTTGGAGGTCCAGACTTGCATAATCTGCTTCTATTTGATATTTCCATGTGCATAACAACATTACTGAGTGTTTACTGGGGGCCAGGCTGCATTCTGAGCACTTCATTTATATTATCTCACCTAATCTACATGAACATCCTCTGAGGTGCCACTACTATTCCCATTTTACAGGCAAGAAGACATGTAAGTGCAACTGAAGCACTTGGATCTTTGATAGGTATCTCATCATGTCCAAGAAGTCTTGACTTTCTCCTTCAAACCTTTTCCAAACCTAAGTCTCTTTGTTTTTTAATGACTCTACCGTATACTCAGTTGCTTAGGCCTAAGATTTAAGAGTTATCCTTGATTTCTTTCTTTTATTCATATCCCATCAGCAAATTTTATCTGCACTGCATCCAAAATGTACTCACAATTCAATTATCTCAACAACTTCACCACCCAAACCTCAGACTTATTTATCTGTTATAATCACTTGGCTGGACTTGCTTGTATTCTTACCTCACTAAAGTTTGTTCTTCACACAGCAACTAGGAACTCCACTATCAAATCATATGATTCCTTCCCTTTAAACCTCCTTTAAACCTGTTGGTGCCTACCCCACACTGCTAGAATAAATCAAGACTCCTGACTCTAGTACCACCTCTTCTTTTTTTTTGTTTTTGAGATAGAGTCTCACTCTTTTGCCTGGGCTAGAGTGCTGTGTTAGCAGCCTAGCTCACAGCAACCTCAAACTCCTGGGCACAAGCAATCCTTCTGCCCCAGCCTCCTGAGTAGCTAAGACTCCAGGCATGCGCCACCATGCCCAGCTAATTTTTTCTATATATTTTTAGTTGTCCAGATAATTTCTTTCTGTTTATAATAGAGGCGGGGTCTCGCTCTTGCCCAGGCTGGTCTCCAACTCCCAAGCTCAAACAGTCCACCCGTCTGGGCCTCCCAGAGTGCTAGGATTACAGGCATGAGCCACTGCGCCCAGACCCACCTCTTCTTATTTTTATTGATTCTGTTGCAGAGTCAACTCTGGTCTTTTCTGTCTTACATGGTGTGCTTGTTGGTGTCCTTGGGCCTTTGCACTTGCTATCAGGCTAGGACACTTCTCTATCAAGGTCTTTATATGTCTGGCTTTTTCTCATTTAGGTCTAAGTTGTTTTCCGCAAAGGGCCAGATGGTCTCTGTTGAAAACTACTCAACTCTGTTGTTTTAGTGCCAAAGCAACCCTAGGCAGTACAGATACTCCTTGACTTATAATGGAGCCAAAAAACCTGTCTTAAATTGAAAATACATTTAATATACCTGTAAACCCATCATAAAGTAGAAAAATCATAAATTGGATACTATTTGTACATGAGTGAATGAGTGTAGCTGTGTTCCAATAAAATTTTATTTATGGACACAAATTTTAATTTCATATAATTTTTTGGTTTTTTTTTTTGAGACAGAGTCTCGCTTTGTTGCCCAGGCTAGAGTGAGTGCCGTGGTGTCAGCCTAGCTCACAGCAACCTCAAACTCCTGGACTCAGGCAATCCTGCCTCAGCCTCCCCAGTAGCTGGGACTACAGGCATGCGCCGCCATGCTCGGCTAATTTTTTCTATATATATTAGTTGGCCAATTAATTTATTTCTATTTATAGTAGAGACGGGGTCTCAACTCTTGCTCAGGCTGGTTTTGAACTCCTGACCTTGAGCAATCCACCCGCCTCAGCCTCCCAGAGTGCTAGGATTACAGGCGTGAGCCACCGCGCCCGGCCGACTTTCATATAGTTTTTATGTGCATTAAATATCCTTTTGACTTTTCCTAAGCATTTAAAAATGGTGGAAGCCATTTTAATCTTAGCTAATGGCACAAACTAAAACAAGTGGTGGGCCACATTTGGCCTGTGGCCCATCCTTTGCCAGTCCTTGGTAAACTATTACCTTAGAGAAGCCTTTCCTGACTGCGTTAGTGATGACAACCCCACTGCCCACCCTGTGGATCCTTAGTGCTCTGGTCTTTAGTCTTTTATTTATTTGCTTTGTGTCTATTTTCTGTCTCTCTCCATCAGATTGTAGCCTCATGTGGCAGGAATATTGTCAGTTCCTCACCTGTGTATCTTCAGAGTCTAAAATGGTACCTGGCAATACTCAGTAGTTACTTGTTGAATGACTGAATGCCAATCATATTTGAGTTACGGCTATAGACTGCCATCTGGTCTCCCTTTTTTCAGTCTCTTTCCTGCTCTAGTTCATTATTATACCGTTTCCAGAATAAACGTCAAACACGGTTGTGCCTTTTCTACATTTGAGAACCAGTGGTAGCTCCCTGCTGTTTATTATATCAGCTTTGACCACAGCATCCTAGAATTAATAAGGCTCTGATACTTCATTTGTTTTTTATCTTGGCCTTGCTGTGGCTGCCCCTTTCCAACCTAATCAATTTTTACTAATTCTTGCATCTGATTTTCTGTTTTTCTTCATTATTCTTAATCATCCATTGCTCATTGCCTTCATTTCCTTCAGAGCTGCATTCTTAAAAACTTCTGTAGGATGTGAGCCTCCTTGAGAATCTGAAGAAATCTGTTGTATTTTTCGCCTGACAGATACACATATACATAAAATTTGCTTGTGATTTCAGAGAAATTTCTAAGCTTACTCCTGCTTGTAAGCCTTCTGCAATTAAATCCATGCTTAGCCCCTCTCCTCCTTACTCAAGAGAGGAGAATTCCTTTCCATTGTGCTTTATATTCATTCCCTCCCACTGCTGTCCTCACCCCCACCCCAGCCCCCTTTTCCATTCTTTACCCCTTTGCTTTTCAGGATTTTTAGTCTCTTCTTTCCTACTATGTTCCCCTTTAGCATATACACATAACTTCAGGATAATTCTCCCAAGCTGATCTTTTCCCTACCTTATGCCCTATCGCTCCTTGCCCACATACCTGAGTTTTTCAAAAGAATAGTCCATACTCATTTCCATTTTCCCACTTTCTAATCCCACCTCAACCTGCTGCAGTTTGGCTCCTCTAGACATTCTCACAGTTTTGAGGTGATATTGTGGTTTTAATTTGCTCCTTATGCATTCTTAAAAGTAAGAATCATAATGGCAGTGGCTCATGCCTGTAATCCCAGCATTATGGGAGGCCGAGGTTGGAGGGTCCCTTGAGGCCAGGAGTTTGAGACCAGCCTGGACAACATAGGGAGATCATGTATCTGCCAAAAAAAAAAAAAAATAGCTGGGCATGGTGATATGTGCCTGTAGCCCTAGCTATTCAGGAGGCTTAGGCAGGAGGATCCTTTAAGTCCAAGAGTTGGAAGTTGCAGGGAGCTATGATCATGCCACTCCAGCCTGGGCAACAGAGCAAGATTCCATCTCTTAATTTTAAAGAAATCATCATGTCTAATTCTTTGGAGTAAACTATACTACATTTAAATTGGTCTTGGTAATGTCACAGGTTGATCTCCCAAGTTTGATATCCTGCTGTACAAGTTTCAGTCCTTACCCAACTTGACTACCCCTTGATTCATATTCTTTCTTTGACTATATTGTACTTGCCATGCATAATCTTCCTCCTTGGCCATTCCATGTCCAACTTCTTCCCTGGTTGGCATTCCCTGTATGTTGCTATATAGATATTCTTTAGAGCTCTGCCCTCACCCTCCTTTTCTCTAAGCACTGTATTATTTCCTTGGATGATTGCATTCATATGCATAGTCTTAGCATTCATATATTCATTGAGTCAGATGTGTTTTCTACAGATCATTATATTTTTTAGACAACTTGGATAAACATATCAAATTCAGATGTCTGAAGCGATCTCCCCTTCCCACTCCTGTAAACCTGTCTTCTTTCTGTCTTCCCAGTCTTGGCAAATATCACCATAAACCTAATCAACCTATGGCAGACACTCACTAGTCTTTATTGCTTCTTTTTTTCTTTTTTTATTTTGAGACAGAGTTCACTCTGTTGCCCCGGCTAGAGTGCCACGGCATCAGCCTAGCTCACAGCAACCTCAAACTCCTGGGCTCAAGCGATCCTTCTGCCTCAGTCCCCGGAGCAGCTGGGACTATAGGCATGCGCCATCATGCCCGGCCTTTTTTTTTTTTTTTTTTTCCAGACAGAGTCTAACTCTGTTTCCCTGGCTAGAGTGCCGTGGCATCAGCTTAGCTCACAGCAACCTCAAACTCCTGGCTCAAGCAATCCTCCTGCCTCATCTTCCCAGGTAGCTGGGACTGCAGGCATGCGCCACCGTGCCTGGCTAATTTTTTCTATTTTTAGTTGTTTCTTTCCATTTATAGCAGAGGCGGGGTCTCGCTCTTGCTCAGGCTGGTCTCAAACTCTTAAGCTCAAGCAATCCTCCTGCCTCGGCCTCCCAGAGTGCTAGGATTACAGGCATGAGCCACTGCGCACAGCCTTTAGCTTCTTTCTACTTCTTTAACCCTTTCTCTCAAAACCATGTCCATTTTGCCTGCCAGATGTCTGTGTAATCTATCCTTTTCCCTTCAGTCCCCACTGCCACTGAAGTCATTTTAAAACTGTTCTTCCTGCCTCTACTTCTCTACTACTTTTGTCATAGCTTTAGGCAGCAAAAATCTAAATCTAGGCCAGGCGCGGTGGCTCACACCTGTAATCCTAGCACTCTGGGAGGCTGAGGCGGGCGGATTGCTCAAGGTCAGACTGAGCAAGAGTGAGACCCTGTCTCTATTATAAATAGAAAGAAATTAATTGATCAACTAATATATATATAGAAAAAATTAGCCAGGCATTGTGGCACGTGTCTGTAGTCCCAGCTACTTGGGAGGCTGAGGCAGCAGGATTCCTTGAGCCCAGGAGTTTGAGGTTGCTGTGAGCTAGGCTGACGCCATGGCACTCACTCTAGCCTGGGCAACAAAGCGAGACTCTGTCTCAAAAAAAAAAAAAAAATCTAAATCTAATTATGCATCTCTCCTACCTGGAAGTCACTAATGAACTATAGCTTTCAGGATGAAGTCCATACCTCCTCAAAGATAAACTTCAAACTCACAAAAGCATGTAGGACCTTTCATGATCTACCTCCTACCTTTTATTTTCACTTTAATATCTTCTGCCCCTTTCCCACATCAGCTAGAGCCTCACCCATACAGAACTGTTCATAATTTCACTCCATGACATGTTCTTTTATGCCTCTGTGTCTTTGTATGTGTTATTCTCTCTGCTTGTAATATACTCCTCCCTACCATCTGCCTCCTGCCAGCTTTATCTTCCTTCAAAAGTTAGATTAAGTTTTCATCTTCTCTGCAATGGCTTTCCTGACCCTTTCTCCTTTACTGGGTTAGTTGTCCTTCTGTTGTGCTTCCATATACATTTCTCTAGCAGGTGTCTTCCTCTACCATAGCAGGCAACACACTATATTCCATCAATTTACTCATCTGTTCATTTTTTTTTTTTTTTTTTTGAGACAGAGTCTCGCTTTGTTGCCCAGGCTAGAGTGAGTGCCGTGGCGTCAGCCTAGCTCACAGCAACCTCAAACTCCTGGGCTCAAGCAATCCTGCTGCCTCAGCCTCCTGAGTAGCTGGGACTACAGGCATGTGCCACCATGCCCGGCTAATTTTTTCTATATATATTAGTTGGCCAATTAATTTCTTTCTATTTATAGTAGAAACGGGGTCTCACTCTTGCTCAGGCTGGTTTCGAACTCCTGACCTGGAGCAATCCGCCCGCCTCGGCCTCCCAGAGTGCTAGGATTATAGGCGTGAGCCACCGCGCCCGGCCTACTCATTTGTTCTTAACAGACTAGCAGGTTCTTGAAGGTAACCGCTGTCTTTTATCTGTCTTCATACTTTAACCCAATAATGGGCTCACATTTATTTTATTTTATTTTTTTGGAGACAGAGTCTCGCTCTGTAACCCTGGCTAGAGTGCAGTGGTGTCATCATAGCTCACTGAAACCTCAAACTCCTGGGCTCAAGCGATCCTTCTGCCTTAGCCTCATGAGTAGTTGGGACTACAGGTGCGTGCCATGACGCCCAGCTAATTTTTCTATTTTTTGTAGAGACAGATTCTTGCTCTTGTTCAGGCTGGTCTTAAAATTCCTGAGCTCAAGTGATCCTCCCTCCTTGGCCTCCCAGAGTGCTAGGATTATAAGCATGAGCCACTGTGCCTGGCCTATTTTAATAAATGAATGAATAAATGAATGACTTTATTTAGTCTGTCCTCCCAACCTGAGGACACATTCTCCTTATGCATTTTTGAGATGTTTTAAAATTTATTTTTAATTGACAACTAATAATTATGTGTATTTATAGGATACAATGTGATATTTTGATCTATGTATACACTGTAGAAAGATTCAATCAAGATTATTAACATAGCCATCACCTCACCAATTTTTTGAGGCAAGAATGTTAAAAAAAATCTATTAGCAATTTTAAAATATATAATATATTAACTATGGTTACCATGCAGTACAATAGATCATTAAAACTTACTCCTCCAGACTCACTGAAACATTGTGCTCTTTAATCAACATCTCCCCTTTCCCTGTCTCTCCCCCTACTCCCCAGCCTCTGGTAACCACATTTCTATTCTCTGTTTCCATGAGATCACCTTTTTAGATTCCATGTATAAATGAAATCATACAATGTTTGTCTTTCTGTGCCTTGCTTATTTCACTTATCATAGTTTCCTCCACTTCATCCATGTTATAGTGAATACAGAATTTCCTCCTTTTTTAAGGCTATATAGTATTCTATTGTGCATATATACCACATGTTCTTTGTCTATTCATTCACTGATGGACATTTAGGTTGCTTCCATATTTTTGGCTATTGTGAATAATGCTAAAATGAAGATGGGAGTGCAGATATCTTTTCAACATACTGATTTCAATTCCTTTGGATATATACCCAGAAGTGGGATTGCTGGATCATATGGTAATTCTGCTTTTAATTTTTTAAGGAACCTCCATACTGTTTACCAAAATAGCTGTATTATTTTACATTTCCACCAATAGGGTACACAGTTCCCCTTTCTCTACATCCTCGGCAACACGTATCATTCATCTTTTTGATAAGAGCCATTCTAACAGATATGAGATGATATCTCATTGTGGTTTTAATTTGCTCCCTGTACATTCTTAAAAGTAAGAATCATATTGTCTAATTCTTTGTAATCTACCAGTATTTTCTACTATAGTACTATTATTATAGTAGGTATTTAATGTTTTTTAAATATTATATTGTACAAACTTTTATTGGGTTCCAAATTTGTATCTGATACCAGGAATACAAAAATGAACAAGTAGGCCGGGCGAGGTGGCTCATGCTTGTAATCCTAGCACTCTGGGAAGCTGAAGTGGGCTGGATTGCTCAAGGTCAGGAGTTCAAAATCAGCCTGAGCAACAGCAAGATGCCATCTCTACTATAAATAGAAAGAAATTAATTGGCCAACTAAACATACATATATATATATATAAATTAGCCGGGCATGGTGGTGCACGCCTGTAGTCCCAGCTACTCGGGAGGCTGAGGCAGGAGGATTGCTTGAGCCCAGGAGTTTGAGGTTGCTGTGAACTAAGCTGATGCCATGGCACTCTAGCCCTGGCAACAAAAGTGAGACTCTGTCGCAAAAAAAAAGGCCAGTCGAGGTGGCTCATGCCTGTAATCCTAGCACTCTGGGAAGCTGAAGTGGGCGGATTGCTCAAGGTCAGGAGTTTGAAACCAGCCTGAGCAAGAGTGAGACCCCGTCTCTATTATAAATAGAAAGAAATTAATTGGCCAACTAATATATATAGAAAAAATTAGCCGGGCATGGTGGCACATGCCTGTAGTCCCAGCTACTTGGGAGGCTGAGGCAGCAGGATTGCTTGAGCCCAGGAGTTTGAGGTTGCTGTGAGCTAGGCTGACACCACAGCACTCTAGCCTGGGCAACAGAGGTGAGACTCTGTCTCAAAAAAAAAAAAAAAAAGAACAAGTAAACTGCTCCTATACTCAAAGGGTATATACTCTAGAGAAAAAAATGTGAACACACTTTTCTTTTTAATGGGGTCTCTCTGTGTTGCCCAGGCTGGAGTGCAGTGGCTATTCACATCCTGCCTCAGCCTCCTGAGTAGCTGGGACTACAGGTGCACCCCACCGTGCCCAGCTACATTTTTAAAAATTCCTTCTGGTAATTATTAATAAATACTACTGATTATGTGTGCATGTCTTTAAAATGCAACGTCAAGACCTTGGTATTTTAGAGCTTGTAGCAGTAGACACAAGGGAAATGTGCCAGCTGAAGTGATAGCTAACTGGAATAAAATCTCAAAGGGGAAGTGTTACTCTTTTTAAACTTATAGCTGCCAAGATGCACAATTTGCCTTCTGGATATTTCTTCAACTCTAGTTCTCAGTAATTCTCTTAGTTCTCCTGTGGCCACCTCATTTGATTGAATGACATATGATGATACCAAAAACTAGAAGCTTTTAAAACAAAGCGTTTCAAAAAACCAGTGCATCAGGAGTGATTTTGATACTATCTGTGATTATTGATGTTATTTTTACTTGATACGTTGAAATTAATTTTGTGATTGAAGGAATCTGATTTTTCAAACTCTTAAGACTAAAGATTTTGGAGACAGAAGAATGCTAAGATATGGCTGTTAAAGGAAATGTTTGAGATACCTACCTCTTAATTAAGTGCTCTTGAAGTGCCGAGGGATCTTGCTAGAAAAGAGGAAGATAATAGTAGAGTTATCATAGGCCTTGTTCATCCGAGGCCCAGAGTGGCCGAGCTTGTTTAATAGAGGAGTTTTCAAGGTAGCTTTGGAACCTCCACCTTAGCCTGGGAATTATAGAACTCTGGGTGATTTTTGCCCTGACTATTGTAAAATGGGAAGAATTTATTTTTAATTGGAAAGAATTTAAGGGCAGAACTAAAAGCTGTGCATTTTATTTATTTATTTATTTATTTTTGAAACAGAGTCTCGCTTTGTTGTCCAGGCTAGAGTGAGTGCCGTGGCGTCAGCCTAGCTCACAGCAACCTCAATCTCCTGGGCTCAAGCAATCCTCCTGCCTCAGCCTCCCAAGTAGCTGGGACTACAGGCATGTGCCACCATGCCCGGCTCATTTTTTCTATATATATTTGTTGGCCAATTAATTTCTTTCTAATTATAGTAGAGATGGGGTCTCGCTCTTGCTCAGGCTGGTTTTGAACTCCTGACCTTGAGCAATCCACCTGCCTCGGCCTCCCAGAGTGCTAAGATTACAGGCGTGTGCTCCCGCGCCTGGCCAAAAGCTATGCCTTTTAGTTGGAGGTGGGGAGGAAAGCATTGAGATCTTACAGTTGAAATTTCATCAGATTACTGGTGTTACTTAGCTATGTCACATCTGATTACTGCAGTTGATTTAGGTCTTCATTACGTAAACTCAATCTGATTTCTAACACTGGACGGTGCATAGTTATAGTACTGAGGGCATAGATACACATTGTCACATCCTTTGGAAGAATTTTGAAATTTGTTATGTATTTCTCTACAAGCCAAATACTTATATGGAAGGAAGAATGGATTATTCCAAGATTTCAATAATTTTTAAATTCCAGAATATGAATTACAGAGTGTAATTCAAAGTCCTTTAGTGACTTTTTGTTTTTTAGAGATAAGATCTTGCTGTGTTGTCCAGGCTGAAGTGCAGTGGCTATTCACAGGTATGATCATAGCGCATTGAAACCTCAAATTCCTGGACTCAAGCAATCCTCCTGTCTCAGTCTCCCAAATAGCTGGGACTACAGATACTCCCAGGTATCCTTTGGTGACATTTTAATGAGACTTTAGTTTTTGCTAAAGAAGGCTGAAATTGTACACCTGCCTATCTTTGCCTTAGCTACTCCTTGGAAGCAGGAATCATGTCTTACTCAACTTTGCATTTGGAACATACACCCTGGGACAAATGTATAAATGTTTTTTGAATGAATAAGTAAACATATTTCTTGAAACGTAGAATGCAATATATTTTTCTAAATGTCTTCATTGTAGTCTATATTTAAACATTATGTATAGCATTTATTTGGGGTTCATTTAGGTTCTCTTATAATAAAAATATTGTTTCATCACTTGCAAATATAACCAACTACTAAAGAAATTCTGCCACTAAAATAAAAATCCTAAATATTAATATTCAAATATTTATGAGTAAAGTGAATATATCAGTAAAGGTATGCTTAGAAGTTCTCAAATAACTGGTTACCCTAGAGTTAGGGGTACAGATAATAAAATTCTACATATTTATTACTTTGACAATTAGATTTCACTTCAGGAGTGACATTGGGTAGCTTAATTTGTTGTCTTGATCACTGGAAGTTAAGTGTGATTTAACAGTATTTTACAGTGCTCGACTCAACAGGGTGCTTTTCTATCTTTGGAGGTAAGAAAATGTTGAAATCTTGGCTGTCTGATCTATAGGGACATCATTCTCCAGAAGGAATAGGTTTCATGGCTCTTGCTTATACTCTGTCTTGGAATGCTATGCTCATCAGAGAAGGCCATGTTAAAGGGAAAAAGTATGTGATGAATGGCTGTCTGGGCCCAGTTCCCAGGAGTCCTTGGTCATGTGGAGCATGATGTCTCCTGTACCCTCTCTCTTCAGGGCTGTCCAGGTTTATGATACCACAGTGGCAAACATGGATTTAATCGCAGCTCCCTTTGTTGTTTGTTTTTTTTGTAGAGGGTAGTCTTTTGATTTCTAGGCAAGTCTAAATCCTTGGGACACAGCACCATTACCTTGTTTACATCCTCCAGGGACCCTGCCTGTCTAAAGGGGAGTGATGGAACAAGAGGAGTAGTAGCCTGTGGCTGATTTGCTGATAATAGTGCAGAATGTAATACAGGGAGGACTTTTTTTTGGGGGGGGCACTCTCTTACAGCATTCTTTCCTAGCGCTTTCTTAACTTGGCTTTCCTTGGATATATTTTTTAGGGCTCTTACATAGGCTTGGAAGTTCAGAGTTAAAAAACTAGGGTTCTTTAACATAACAGTGTCAGCTTTTGGTTTTGGCTAAGCTGTCTGGATTCTTTAAACAATGAATACCTATTTTTAAAAGCATTCTTCAAAAGTCAACTTATATTTGAAGTGAAAAGAAAGTTCTTGAGTAGAAGTATAGTTCTTTTTGACTACTTATTCTTTTCTTTCCTTATTCTAACTACAAGACCAGAAGGAAAACAAATTAATGCTTCCTGTCATTTTGGAAAGTACTTGGAAACTTTAAACATTGACAGCTTAGTGGTACTCTGTTGTTTTGGAGTATACTGCAATTAGTATTGTATAGTTATATTTTGTGAAAGTTCGAAATATAGAAAAGTGACCCACTAAGGTTCTTGGTAATGAACATAGCAGTGTGAATCTCTCATATGTCTTTTTTATTTTTTTGAGACAGAGTCTCACTGTGTTGCCCAGAGTAGAGTGCTGTGGCATCAGCCTAGCTCACAGCAACCTCAGACTCCTGGGCTCAGGCGATCCTCCTGCCTCAGCCTCCCAAGTAGCTGAGACTACAGGCATGCGCCACCATGCCCTGCTAATTTTTTTAATGTATTTTTAGTTGGCCAATTAATTTCTATTTTTAGTAGAGATGGGGTCTCGCTCTTGCGCAGGCTGGTTTCAAACTCCTGACCTTGAGTGATCCGCCCGCCTTGGCCTCCTAGAGTGCTAGGATTACAGGCGTGAGCCACCACGCCCGGCCTCTCATAAGTCTTTTAAAAATTAATAATCTTTCATTACCTGTTGGTTGCTTTACCTGTTAGTTATTGTATGTATAATTGCTTTAATTGTCTTATCATTGCAGCATAAAAACCATGCATTTAGCAATGTAGTTCCCTGGTAAGTGTGGGGAAATCCCCAGATGTCTTTGTGAAAAAAAATGCATAGATTAGCAGTTTATTCCATGAGCATAATGCAGGAAAAGAACGAATTAATCAGAAACGTGAAGGATCTGAAAATGGCCATCATGTGACTTTAATAGTAGCTGAAAGAATAGCAATTTTTGTACTATTGGTGATTTATTCAGTTCCTTTAAATATTTATTTATGGTTTTAGATTGTCACTATTATGGTAGGGAGATTAGTGTACATTTAGATATTTAATACATAGGTTCTTTATAGCTAACTGTATGATCTGGGGCAAGTTATTTGGCCTCTTAGAGCTTTAGTTTCTTCAGTAACAACAATAATAAGAACCACTATATCTATGTTGCCTATAGTTTTCCAAGTTATTTTACATAAATTATTTTATTTATTCCTTACAGTGCTCAAATAAAGAAATTGAGAGATAAAGATAATAAGTGACTTGTCTTAGATTACATAGCCTGAGAAGGCCAGAGCTGAGACCCTAAACCAGCCCTTCTCTCCCCAGATCCACTGCTCTCCTCCCTCGTGTCACTTACCAACAAATGGGAGGATTGGACTGGCCTCCTCTAAAATTCTAAGATTCTATGATTTTCTGTTTTTTTATAGCATTTGCTATTGCCTATTTTATTTGCTTTTTTTCTCAAAATGCATTTTAGGGTTACTATTTTTTTTTTTTTTGAGACAGAGTCTCACTTTATTACCCAGGCTAGAGTGAGTGCCGTGGCGTCAGCCTAGCTCACAGCAACCTCAAACTCCTGGGCTCAAGCAATCCTGCTGCCTCAGCCTCCCAAGTAGCTGGGACTACAGGCATGTGCCACCATGCCCGGCTCATTTTTTCTATATATATTAGTTGGCCAATTAATTTCTTTCTATTTATAGTAGAGATGGGGTCTCGCTCTTGCTCAGGCTGGTCTCGAACTCCTGAGCTCAAATGATCCGCCCACCTCGGCCTCCCAGAGAGCTAGGATTACAGGCGAGAGCCACCGCGCCCGGCCTAGGGTTACTATTTTAAATGTCTTTTTCTGCCCAAAAGTACATTTTTAAAGTTAGCAGTATGGAGTTTCATTATTGTGATAAGATTTTGGATTAATTGAGCTCTTGTGAGTTTTGGCTTCTTTTTTGGGGTAATGTTGTAGCCTACAAATGTAAACCCTGAAAAATCATTCCAGAAATTTATTTGGGGTAAGTTCTGTATGTCTTAGGTTTTAAGATAAAGAGATAGGATTTTCTTATTCACAAATGATGTTCACAATGTGAATTTACTTTAGACAGGGCACGGTAGCACATGCCTATAATCCTAGCACTTTGGGAGGCCGAGACGGGGGAGGTCACTTGATGTCAGGAATTCGAGACCAGCCTTAGAAAGAGCAAGACCCCATCTCTACTAAAAATAGAAAAAATTAGCTGGGCATGGTAGCATGCACCTGTAGTCCCAGCTACTCGGGGAGGCTAAGGCAGGAGGAACATTTGAGCCCGGGAGTTGGAGGTTGCAGTGAACTATGATGATGCTACTGCACTGTAGCCTAGGGGACAGAGTGAGATTGTGTCTCCAAAAAGGAAATACATTTTACTTTAAATTTTGTAAAGTAAGGCCGGGCGCGGTGGCTCACGCCTGTAATCCTAGCTCTCTGGGAGGCCGAGGTGGGCGGATCGTTTGAGCTCAGGAGTTCGAGACCAGCCTGAGCAAGAGCGAGACCCCATCTCTACTATAAATAGAAAGAAATTAATTGGCCAACTAATATATATAGAAAAAAATTAGCCGGGCATAGTGGCACATGCCTGTAGTCCCAGTTGCTTGGGAGGCTGAGGCAGCAGGATTGCCTGAGCCCAGGAGTTTGAGGTTGCTGTGAGCCAGGCTGACGCCATGGCACTCACTCTAGCCTGGGCAATAAAGTAAGACTCTGTCTCAAAAAAAAAAAAAAAAAAATTTTGTAAAGTAAAAAGAATTTACTTTTAATTTAGTAATAAAAGAAGAAACTACAAAAGGTACTCTGGTAAGCCAGGCTTAGTGGCATGTGCCTGTAGTCCCAGCTACTCAGGAGGCTGAGGCAGGAGGATCACTTGGGTCTAGGAGTTTGAGTCCAGCCTAGGCAACACAGAAAGACACTGTCTCTAAAAAAAAATCATTTTTTTGAAAGTAGTATGTATTCCTTAAATTCAGGTTTAACACTTTCTTAGAGTTGTAATACTTTTTCAAATAAATCTCTTTGAAAAATAGAATTTTAGCCTTTTCTTAAATAGTTCAGTACTTTAATCTTAGCAATCTCAGAGCACAAACCTTTTTAGATTTTAATAAGAATTATCTTTCAGTTGCATAGTATGCGAAAACTTGGCCGCAAATGTTTTGCTCCTCAAAAGCATTTAAATTTAAGAAATGAGCCTGTTAATTTGTCTAAAAGTTATATGTATCTTTTAATATATTCTTGGTTGAAAAGTGGTCAGGCAGATTAGCATCTGACTCTAGCTTTAAACTAATTGAAGAAACAACTCTTCAGCAAAAAATCCACTGTGATGTTGTCTACATGCATGTGATCTTATCTTCTGAGAGGAAAATCTGGGTGCTTTAATCATTGGAACTCAGTTTGGGACTTCTCAGTATAAATTGGAGGTTCAAGAAAGTTTGTTCTTTCGTTATTTTGTTCTTGTTTTATGTGGATTTTGTTTCTGGAAGCTGAAATTCTGTCTCTTTGTGATTCTCTTTCTGGAGAGAGCTCTTAATCTCTGAATCAGTGGATTTCTATTAATCATTTTGTTTAAATAGACCATCTTTCTTAAGGACTTATTCAAAATAGGTTAAATGATTCCTTAGTATTTTTTTAAAAGGGCAGGTTAAAAGTTAGAGGTAAGGAGAAGTTTTTGATTTTTGTCTTTTCCAAATATAACTGAAAATAAGATGTTTCCCTAAGTTATTAGTAAAAGGATTTCACTCTCTATGTGGTCAATTCATGATCCCTTTTATAAATGCTGCTGCCCACCATTAAGTCTCTTATCACAGGGCATTTCAAAATGATGCCATAAAATGCATGTTGAGACTCACTGGATCTCAAATGTACAGAAATCACATCTAAATGTCAATTCCTGAGTTAAGGAACTGACAATTATGGCACTTTCAGTCTCTGTTAGTATTTAGTAGGCAAGAGATTATTATATTATTTATGTTATTCTTTATATGTCTGTAGACTTAAATTCTTGTTGAAAAGTATTTGTTGTATTGGGGCTATATATCTCTGCCATTTTACTGATTTGCTTACCTGAATTAAAGCCATCCTTTAATCGTTTTGGGCTGTATCTATAGTTTGAAATTTAGGTCTATTCCCTGTGTACTATGCACCAAAGATGACATTTCAATGCATTGTTCAGTGACTACACAGCTTTTATTTGTCTGTAATGAAGCTGTATGGCTGGGTCCATTTATTTTAGTATTAGTTATTTTTATAGTATCCATTTGAATGATGTGATTAATATGTAGGGGCTAGTTTTCCAAGTTCATTTTTGTCTCCTCTGGGCATTTCTTTGGGATGTGTTCACATTCATGTTTTTGCTTCTGATTTTAAAATAATTTTCCTTTGTTGTAGGATGAGCAGTTCTTAGGTTTTGGCTCAGATGAAGAAGTCAGAGTGCGAAGTCCCACAAGGTCTCCTTCAGGTATGGCCAATTAAGCACGTGGTGCCTTTAAGTTTTATTTGTTAGGAGATTGTGGCTTCCCCTTGCCTTCTTTGCATGTAAAGGTGCTCTCCAATACTGGGGGTAGGAAATGGCTTATGAACTAGACTTTACAGGTCTCTTCTCTGTCAGACCACATTTGGTTTATTCTTTAGTGTGCTTCTTTCTGGGACTACTTGGGGCATGGGAAGTAGGTTTCCACAGAATGTTTGGGAAACCTGGTAGGCAAATTGAAGGTAAGCTACTCAGAGCATCTTCAGATTTATGCATTTTGTATTATTTGGTAGCATATATGCCTTTGGGAATAAGTTAGCCAAATTTCATTATTGCTATTGTCAAAGAACTAAAAACAAAATATTGGCACTATGTGAAACTATTTTATGTGATCCTTGAAAGGTTGTATTAAAATAAAGAAAATAAAAATGAAATGGGGTGTTTCCATTTATCAGCAATATTTGTCATTTTCACCAACAGAATATCTAGAATACCTGGGAATTCTAGACTTAGAAGCAGTTTCCTAAGAGAAGATCCTCAGTGAAAATAACATTTAATGGCTTACAGGATTAAGTTCTATAAAGTAGAGGGCTATAGACCTTTTGATGAAAATACATTCTCCATCTGTACTGCCATTCTGATTTTGTGTAGGATTTTCTTTGATTTTATGTTGGATAGACAATCTCATTAAATAATGATATTGTTGGCTGTTTTTGCTCTTTGATGTTGACTTAGTTTGTGATGTGTGCAAGCATTTGAATCTCACTTACAAGTCATCATATGCTGTATAGTAATCTAATTCAAATACCCAAGTTGACACTTTTCTGTTCCACAATGGTGGTGGTATTGCATTCTAGTTGGGAGGAGTTAGCCAGTAGTGTCCCAGTATCTGTGCTATTCCGACAGTAGCAATGTTCTCTTTAAGTTGTGATGAAATCTTAAAACTTTATAAAGGAAAGGAATTTTAGAGATCATCTGGTCTAACCCTTTGTTTATAGATGACAAAATGAGGCCCGGAAAATGCATGACAAGTAATTATAACCGACTTGAGAGTTCTTTGGATGTGTTGTGGATCAGGGAAGTTAGCAGCAGCGGTGGGACTCTTCTCTGTTTTGCTTCTTTTACTTGTCTATCATAAGCTTCTTTTCAAAGTAGGATAGAAAAGGTTTTTAGAGTTGATAAAGCCCTCTGAGTTGCCAGGTTCAAGTCTACCACAATGATAAGGAATCTTGTGATATACTTCTAAACAGAAGTTTTATTTTGTTAATTCACAACTCTTTCATGATGGTTTCCTCTTAAGTTTCTTTTTTGGCTGTCAGTCTACCTTGAATGTTGTCTTGTTTTTTGTTTTTTTTTAAAGTATGTTGATATGCTTCGTCATTTAAGAAATGAAACATAGTTTCTCTGCTATCTCCTAGTCTATTACTTTTGTTGTAATTAGAATATCTTGAGAATGGATTTGTGAATCTTTAATCTATTAAGGGAAGTCTTATCTGTTCACTGATGAGGAATGTATTTATATTTAGACAGCTCAACAATAAGACCCTGGTTGATTTCTGTTAGGTTAAAAAGTAATTCCATTGTAAAAAATGTTCATCATAATGACATAAATTTCTTTTGGAGCCTATCAAAGGAGGTTTTAATGTCAGAAGAATGCTATCATATAAAACAGTGGTCCCCAACATTTTTGGCACCAGGGACCGGTTCCATGGAAGACAATTTTTCCATGGATTGGTGGGGGGTGAGGCTAGAGGGGGATGGCAAATGATGGGGAGCGGTTGTAAATACAGATGAATCTTTACTCAAGAAGCTTGCTTGCCTCCTACTCACCTCCTGCTGTGTGGCCTGGTTCCTAACAGGCCACGGACTGGTACTGGTCTACAGCCCAAGGGTGGGGGACTGCAGATTATAAAACAGAAAAGTTAAGAGGGAAGAGAAGATTTGATAAAATAGGCAACGCTTGCTACATTTTAAAATATGGGTTTATATAAGTATTTTAGAAACAGTCTTGTTTTCTTAAATCTCTTGATAAGTAGCAAATTGAGCTGATTTATAAATTAGCAAATTCCATTTATCTAGAATAAAAATCTGATTTAATAAATTGTCGCTGTGCTGTTGATATCAATTAAGGTAAATCTTTTTGTTACTTGGAACTAACTAGTTAAGAACCTGTAGTTTGAATATCACAAGACATCAAAGTGAAAAAATATAAAAATAAAAAGAGTAAAAGAGTAAAATAATAATAATATATATATAAAAGAATCTCTAGGTAGGGGAGTAGATTAATGGCAACATCATTATGTCACTTCACTGATTAGTTCACATGCCACTGAGTTCAGTGATTTTATTCTGATGTATCATTAATAAATATTTTTCTATACAGTAAAACTTTTAGTTTACTTTGGCAAAACAGATTGAAATATAGGACTCTGAGCTGCCCAGGAGCCTTTTCCTGTGGAAGTTGGTATGTTGTTGATTGAAGAGCACCTTATTCAAGTTTGTTCAAAGCCAAAATTCTGAATTAAAAGATGAGATGACTTACTAGAAGCATGTTCTTAAATGTTAATCTTGGTGGCTAGAATAGGGAGTAATAGTTTAGATTTTTTTTTTTTTAATAATTCCTTTGAATTCTGGGGGAAAAAGTTGTAGGAAAATCAGTTTTGTAGGTAAATTGTTTAACTGAAAACCTTTTATTATTATTTTGATTTTTGTATCAAAAAAGTAATGTTCTTTCAGGTGGAATGTTATTTGCTTGACTTCTTTGAGGCAAATTTTTGGTGAAAAGAAACTAAGCATAATTAAGATGTTTGATTGACTCATTAGACTCAAGTTGAGTTCAGTACAAAATGGCCTTTGCTAAATTATATTCAGCTTAGTTAAGACCTGAACTACACAGCTAAATATATGCTCTTCATTGTTTAATTTCTATATGCAGTTAAAACTAGTCCTCGAAAGCCTCGTGGGAGACCTAGAAGTGGCTCTGACCGAAATTCAGCTATCCTCTCAGATCCATCTGTGTTTTCCCCTCTAAATAAATCAGAGACAAAATCTGGAGATAAGATCAAGAAGAAAGATTCTAAAAGTATAGAAAAGAAGAGAGGAAGACCTCCCACCTTCCCTGGAGTAAAAATCAAAATAACACATGGAAAGGACATTTCCGAGTTACCAAAGGGAAACAAAGAAGATAGCCTGAAAAAAATTAAACGGACACCTTCTGCTACGTTTCAGCAAGCTACAAAGATTAAAAAATTAAGAGCAGGTAAACTCTCTCCTCTCAAGTCTAAGTTTAAGACAGGGAAGCTTCAAATAGGAAGGAAGGGGGTACAGATTGTACGCCGACGAGGAAGGCCTCCATCAACAGAAAGGATAAAGACGCCTTCGGGTCTCCTCCTTAATTCTGAACTGGAAAAGCCCCAGAAGGTCCGGAAAGACAAAGAAGGAACACCTCCACTCACAAAAGAAGATAAGACAGTTGTCAGACAAAGCCCTCGAAGGATTAAGCCAGTTAGGATTATTCCTTCTTCTAAAAGGACAGATGCAACAATTGCTAAGCAACTCTTGCAGAGGGCAAAAAAGGGGGCTCAAAAGAAAATTGAAAAAGAAGCAGCTCAGCTGCAAGGAAGAAAGGTGAAGACACAGGTCAAAAATATCCGGCAGTTCATCATGCCTGTTGTCAGTGCTATCTCCTCACGGATCATTAAAACCCCTCGGCGGTTTATAGAGGATGAGGATTATGACCCTCCAATTAAAATTCCCCGATTAGAGTCTACACCGAACAGTAGATTCAGTGCCACATCCTGTGGATCTTCTGAAAAATCAAGTGCAGCTTCTCAGCACTCCTCTCAAATGTCTTCAGACTCCTCCCGATCTAGTAGTCCCAGCGTTGATACCTCCACAGATTCTCAGGCCTCTGAGGAGATTCAGGTACTTCCTGAAGAGCGGAGCGATACCCCTGAAGTTCACACACCACTGCCTATTTCCCAGTCCCCAGAAAACGAGAGTAATGACAGGAGAAGCAGAAGGTATTCTGTGTCAGAGAGAAGTTTTGGATCTAGAGCAACTAAAAAATTATCAACTCTTCAAAGTGCCCCCCAGCAGCAGACCTCCTCCTCTCCACCTCCACCTCTGCTTACTCCACCCCCACCATTGCAGCCAGCCTCTAGCATCTCTGACCACACACCTTGGCTTATGCCTCCAACAATCCCCTTAGCATCACCATTTTTGCCTGCTTCTGCTGCTCCCATGCAAGGGAAGCGAAAATCTATTTTGCGAGAACCGACGTTTAGGTGGACTTCTTTAAAGCATTCTAGGTCAGAGCCACAATACTTTTCCTCAGCAAAGTATGCCAAAGAAGGTCTTATTCGCAAACCAATATTTGATAATTTCCGACCCCCTCCACTAACTCCCGAGGATGTTGGCTTTGCGTCTGGTTTTTCTACGTCTGGTACTGCTGCTTCAGCCCGATTGTTTTCACCACTCCATTCTGGAACAAGGTTTGATATGCACAAAAGGAGCCCTCTTCTGAGAGCTCCAAGATTTACTCCAAGTGAGGCTCACTCTAGAATATTTGAGTCTGTAACCTTGCCTAGTAATCGAACTTCTGCTGGAACGTCATCTTCAGGAGTATCTAATAGAAAAAGGAAAAGAAAAGTGTTTAGTCCTATTCGATCCGAACCAAGATCTCCTTCTCACTCCATGAGGACAAGAAGTGGAAGGCTTAGTACTTCTGAGCTATCACCTCTCACCCCCACGTCTTCTGTCTCTTCCTCATTAAGCATTTCTGTTAGTCCTCTTGCCACTAGTGCCTTAAACCCAACTTTTACTTTTCCATCTCATTCCCTGACTCAGTCTGGGGAATCTGCAGAGAAAAATCAGAGACCAAGGAAGCATGCTAGTGCTCCAGCAGAGCCATTTTCATCAAGTAGTCCTACTCCTCTCTTCCCTTGGTTTACCCCAGGCTCTCAGACTGAAAGAGGGAGAAATAAAGACAAGGCCCCTGAGGAGCTGTCCAAAGATCGAGATGCTGACAAGAGCGTGGAGAAGGACAAGAGTAGAGAGAGAGACCGAGAGAGAGAAAAAGAGAATAAGCGGGAGTCAAGGAAAGAAAAAAGGAAAAAGGGATCAGAAATTCAGAGTAGTTCTGCTTTGTATCCTGTGGGTAGGGTTTCCAAAGAGAAGGTTGTTGGTGAAGATGTTGCCACTTCATCTTCCGCCAAAAAAGCAACAGGGCGGAAGAAGTCTTCATCACTTGATTCTGGGACTGATATTGCTTCCGTGACTCTTGGGGATACAACAGCTGTCAAAACCAAAATCCTTATAAAGAAAGGGAGAGGAAATCTGGAAAAAACCAACTTGGACCTCGGCCCAACTGCCCCATCCCTGGAGAAGGAGAAAACCCTCTGCCTTTCCACTCCCTCATCTAGCACTGTTAAACATTCCACTTCCTCCATAGGCTCCATGTTGGCTCAGGCAGACAAGCTTCCCATGACTGACAAGAGGGTTGCCAGCCTCCTAAAAAAGGCCAAAGCCCAGCTCTGCAAGATTGAGAAGAGTAAGAGTCTTAAACAAACTGACCAGCCCAAAGCACAGGTACTCTTTTCCACCTTGCCTATTAAAACCAACAGTTTATTGAGCCCCTTCTATGGGCAAATTTTAGGCTAAGTGTTTCAGTTACACCCAGTTATGGGAATCAGGAAAAGTATGATGGAGGCAGTGGATTTTGATAGGTAGAAAATGGCAGGGCATATCATTCTAAGTAGAAGGGACAGTGTGAGTAGAGATGGAAAAGTATGAACATATTTGAAGAACAGTGAATAGCTGGATTAGCACATGTGGGGAAGTGGTGAACTAAGGCTGAACTAGGGTTGGGACCATACTACAGAGAATGCTGAGTTGTTTATACCTCATGGGTTTGGTGTAATGGAATCTGTGACTTAACTTTTAAAGGTACATTTTTATAGTCAAATTGTTTTACTGTCACTGATAGACTAGAAAACTGAAGAGGAGCATTCTTTTCCTCTGAGTAGTAAGTAATTAGCGCAGTAGGTAATTAGGTTTTTGCAGAATACAAATGAGAAGCATTTAGCCTTAAGTCGTGGAACAGAAAAGCTGCAGTTAGTTAGGATGATGTCAAACAAAGTTTTACAGAGAACAGCAATGTTTGGGGGGGGGTTGTTTGTTTGTTTTTTACAAAGTGAGCTAGTCGCTGGCGTTTTCTGAGAACATTTGCTGATCTTTAGGTTCCTTTAAAAAAATTGTCATATAGTAGATGCATATTTATGCCAAGATATCAAGCTAGGTTAAGATGGCCACTAACTTAGATTTTTAATGTTATTTAGGTTAACATTTAATAATTCTGCCAGTTGAGAATTCTAACAGGAATATGATTGGATTTATTCTTGACATCATGTTGGTTGTTTTTTGGTTAGCCTCTTAGTGGTAGGAGCAGTGGCTCTTTAAAATGTGATACATTTCTATTTGGAGCCATGGCCTTTTATACTTCCATTTATAGGTTATTTTCCCCCTATTTCTCTCTTAATCAAGGAAATATAAGAAATAGTCTGCAGTTAGATAGTCTGTTTATACCAGACTGAACTTTTTTTTTGAGACAGTATCACTCTGTTGCCCGGCTAGAGTGCCCTGACTTCAGCCTAGCTCACAGCAACCTCAAACTCCTGGGCCCAAGTGATCCTCCTGCCTCAGCCTCCCAGGTAGCTGGGACTACAGGGCATGTGCCATCATGCCTGGCTAATTTTTTCTATTTTTTAGTTGTTCGGCTAATTTCTTTCTATTTTTAGTAGAGACGGGGTCTCGCTCTTGCTCAGGCTGGTCTCAAACTCCTGAGCTCAAGCGATCCTCCTGCCTCAGCCTCCCAGAGTACTAGGATTACAGGCATGAGCCACCATGCCTGGCCCAGACTGCACTTTTTGATAATATAGACTGGCAGCTTGAATTTTGAGGGGAATTTTAAAGAAGTAGTATAACTGGGAGTAGAAACTTAGTTGTTTTCTATTTTTTGATTAAAGGCCTTTTTTTTTTTGCTGCTAATTTTAGGATGCAGAAATAGTTGATTTCTATATATTAATATGATTTATCAGATGGGAATAACTAGAATGTTTTGATTCTAGGTATGTTTTGATTCTAGATCATAATTAAATTGATCAAGTATACCTTGGCTTCATAATACTACCTTTTAATTGTATTTTCAATATGTATGGTTGTTATTGTTTGTTTTTTGGTTTGCCTCATATTCAGGGTCAAGAAAGTGATTCATCAGAGACTTCTGTGCGAGGACCCCGGATTAAACATGTCTGCAGAAGAGCGGCTGTTGCCCTTGGCCGGAAACGAGCTGTGTTTCCTGATGACATGCCCACCCTGAGTGCCTTACCATGGGAAGAACGAGAAAAGATACTGTCTTCCATGGGGAATGATGGTAGGTCAGGGAGGTCAACCTTGGAGTCTGAACAGACTTTTGATTTGTTTGCTGATCATTCTGGGATGCCCAGTAGGCTCTTCATAGTTAGTCTAGGTCCTCTGAAAACCAGATGGTGAGAGGAGATTAAATGCATAAATTTTTATTTTATTTTATTTTTTTAATATTTTTTTCTTTTTTTTAATATATTTATTTTACTGGAACCAATGTCAAGAATATATGTATATATTTTTTTTTTCAAGACAGAGTCTCACTCTGTTGCCTGAGCTAGATAGAGTGCCATGGCATCAGCCTAACTCACAGCAACATCAATCTCCTGGGCTCAAGTGATCCTTCTGCCTCAGCCTCCTGAGTAGCTGGGACTGCAGGCATGTGCCACCAAGCCCGGCTAATGTTTTCTATATATTTTTAGTTGGCCAATTAATTTCTTTTTATTTTTAGTAGAGATGGGGGTCTTGCTCTTGCACAGGCTGGTTTCGAACTCCTGACTTTGAGCGATCCGCCCACCTCGGCCTCCCAGAGTGCTAGGATTACAGGCGTGAACCACCGCACCCAGCTGCATGAAGATTTTATTAGAGAAAATGCCTGAGAAAGAATATGGGGAGGTAGCCAGGGAAGGCTGGGAGAGCTGTCAGTCTGATACTAATCTAACTCCCATGAAGGAAAGGGGGAAGGAAGTTTGGACAGAACCTTCCTAGACCTCTGTGCAGTGTAAGAAAGGTTTGGCAAGGCTGTCGGGCAGTCTTTGAGCAAAAGTTGGCTGTCAGAGGAGTCTTGTGTCTCTCAGAAAATAGAGCTACTTTAGTATCCCTGCTGCATCCCGTCACTGCCTGGAAGTGACTCATGGTATTGCCTGTTTGCACCACTGGATTTCAGAACACAGCAGCTGGGCCCCTGGATCAGTTATGCTTTCTATAGTTGGAGTTCTGTGAGGCATTCTCATGGCCACCATATAGTTCTTAACCCTTTGCACTCACTTGTTTTTTTCTCGATTCCTTTATTCTACTCAGAATTTAATTTTTTAAATACCCCAGATTTTACAAAGTATGGCAGTAGAGTAAAAATCTAGAGTTTCTTTTCATACAAACTTATTCATTTGGATTTTTTTATATTTCAAATTATTGATACATTCAAAGAGTAATTTTAATCTCTATAATTTTTTCTAACCTTGTCGAGTCACACTCGACATCCAAGTGCAAAGGGTTAAATGTGGGGTAGCCTCTCATAAAGGTTTAGAGAATCTTTAGAAGCATTTGGTTCATATTCTTGATTTTAGGTTAGACTATTTTATTTTCAGTATTTGGAGTTTTGATTTCATCAAGCTGGAAGTTATAGTGATTTTTAAACATTTAAATAATTATTCAAAACAGACTGAGTTCTACACATGAATATTTTTATTATAATGTATTTCATTTTTGGAGTACCAATTAAAATGAGGTTTGAACATATCTAATGATTTAAAGGGATTTTGAGGATCTCCCCCTGTACTCCCAAGAAGGTATTCGACACTCTCTCAGAACTAATGACATATTTCTCTAACAGATAAGTCATCCATTGCTGGCTCAGAAGATGCTGAACCCCTCGCTCCACCCATCAAACCAATTAAACCTGTCACCAGAAACAAGGCACCTCAGGAACCTCCAGTAAAGAAGGGACGGCGGTCAAGGCGTTGTGGGCAGTGTCCCGGCTGCCAGGTGCCTGAGGACTGTGGTGTTTGTACAAATTGCTTAGACAAGCCCAAGTTTGGTGGCCGTAATATAAAGAAGCAGTGCTGCAAGTGAGTGGGTGTTTTACTCTGAGCTGTTGACTTCTCAGCAATGAAGATTGCTTATTTATCCCTAGTTTCTTGAAGAGATGCGTCAGGAAGCTGAATGTGATTGTACTGAGTTGCAAGATTAGTCGCAGAATTGGATTTTGTGTTGTGTTTAGGTTTGGAGTGTGATTAAATAAGAGATACTCTGGAGCAATGTTATCTAATAGAACATTCTGCAGTAATAGAAATGTTCTATTGGAACAGTAGACAACAATAATGGAAATGTTAAGTTCAATATGCCAGCCATTTGCCACATGTAGCTAATGAGTACTTGACATGGTTAGAGTGACCGAGGAACTATATTTTTTATTTCATTTAATTTCAATTAACTTAAATTTATTTTATTTATTATTTATTTATTTGTTTGTTTTATTTTGGCATATTATAGGGGTACAAATTTTAAGGTTTCAATAAATGCCCTTTCCCCCCTCCCCAATTAACTTAAATTTAAATAGCCACATGTAGCTAGTGGCTACCATATCAGACAGTGCAGTTCTGGAGGGTTTTCACTTAAAACTAACAACTTTATGCATAATATTTATTGGGTCAACTGAAATCACTTATATCTATATGACATTCAGGAAACATTGGTGATACCTTGCAAAAATCTCTGTGCTCTCTGATTCTGTCTTAGAATATTTTTATGCATATGTAATTTTTTCTTTTTTTCTTTTTTCTTCTTTTTTTTTTTGAGACAGAGTCTCACTTTGTTGCTCAGGCTAGAGTGAGTTCTGTGGCGTCAGCATAGCTCACAGCAACATCAATCTCCTGGGTTCAAGTGATCCTACTGCCTCAGCCTCCCAAGTAGCTGGGACTACAGGCACGCGCCACCATGCCTGGCTAATTTTTTGTGTATATATATATATTTTTTTTTAATTGGTCAATTAATTTCTATTTTTAGTAGAGACGGGGGGGTCTCGCTCTTGCTCAGGCTGGTTTCGAACTCCT
This sequence comes from Mirza zaza, assembly GCA_008750895.1. Taxonomy (NCBI): domain Eukaryota; kingdom Metazoa; phylum Chordata; class Mammalia; order Primates; family Cheirogaleidae; genus Mirza; species Mirza zaza. Next base: position 57,844 of record VSMD01014780.1, read on the forward strand.
GACCTTGAGCAATCCTCCTGGCCTCAGCCTCCCAGAGTGCTAGGATTATAGGTGTGAGCCACCGTGCCCGGCCCATATGTAATTTTTGATATGGAATTTTTTATTACTCTGTCTCCCCTTTTTTAGTCAGTATACTTTCTGCCATCTGGGATAATTTGTTTAAAATGAATCAAGGAGGTTGCATAAACAGAAATTTTCATGATTGAACATCTTGTAAACTGGCACAAGGAATAGATATTATCAACGATATTTGAGAGAGGAAGGGAGGAAGGAAGGAGATTCATATAAAGCATAATTGGGAGAAATGCTGCATTATTTACTTGAGAGGAGACAGTTTCTAGGGGAGAAGAAGTATTTCTGTTTTTTGGTTTGATCTGGCCTTTAGCAAGAATCTTAGTCCCATTAGTGGATAGAAGTGAGATAATTCACAGATTGCAAAAAGGTATATGATAGCAAGGTAAAGTTGCACCGGATTTAAGGGTTGAAATAGATTTGGTGTGATTGTAGTCTCCAAAGTAAGTTTGAGTTTTATTAAATTTAAATTGAGGGGTAATATGTGTGTGTGTGTGTGTGTGTGTGTGTATATATATATATATATATATATATAAAAATATAAGTGTCATGAGATATCATGATAGTACTGTAGTGGCAGAGGACTTGTTTGATCATTTTAGTCCATTTTTCTTCAGATTACTATATGACTGTCAGTCTCATAAGAGAACAGTATTGATTTGACTACAAAAAATGTTGACTGATCATTTTGTGTATAGTGCTGGTCAGTATTGGATTACAAGAGATTTGAGTCAAAAATAATTTTACATTTTCTCCTCTTAGATCCTAAAAGTAGGCAAAATTGCTGATCCAAGGATTCAAATGCTCAGATTTAGTCTGAGTAATGAGCAGTCCTTGTTTCAACTGTAACAATGAACCTGAATAAAGATTCACTGATTCTTATAGACAGATGAATTCTTGTTTCAATTGCTTCCCTTCTAAATGTAATTTATTTTATGGTTTATCCTTTATTATCCTAGGATGAGAAAATGTCAGAATCTACAGTGGATGCCTTCCAAAGCCTACCTTCAGAAGCAAGCTAAAGGTAGTGTTATAAAACGGTCTTCCCCCAAGTGCTCCCTGCTTTAATGCAGTGTAGTTGTGCATATCCAGTAGTAGAAGAAAATACTAGTTTTATTTCTGATTTTAAATACTGCTCTTTCCCTGGGAGTTGGTGGTTATTGAAGCTGTGTAATAGAGGTTCATGGGGGTTCATTCGACTATTTCCTATATTTTTGGGCATGTTTGAAATTTTCCATAATAAAAAGAATTTTTTTTTTTGAGACAGAATCTCACTCTCTTGCCTGGGCTAAAGTGCCATGGCCTCAGCCTAGCTCACAGCAACCTCAAACTCCTGGGTTCAAGCAATCCTCCTGCCTCAGCCTCCCAGGTAGCTGGTACTACAGGCATGCGCCACCATGCGTGGCTGATTTTTTTCTATTTTTAGTCTTTTGGCTAATTTCTTTCTATTTTATAGTAGAGACGGAATCTCGCTCTTGCTCAGGCTGGTCTCAAACTCCTGAGCTCAAGTGATCCTCCTGCCTCAGCTTCTAAGAGTGCTAGGATTACAGGCGTGAGCCACTGCTCCCAGCCCAGTATTTCCATTTCAAATAAAATTATTTTTGCTTATAGAGAGATGATCTTGTTGATTTTTTTTTTGTTTTTCCCCCTAGCTGTGAAAAAGAAAGAGAAAAAGTCTAAGACCAGTGAAAAGAAAGAGAGCAAAGAGAGCAATGTTGTGAAGAATGTGGTAGACTCTAGTCAGAAACCTGCCCCATCAGCAAGAGAGGATCCTGCCCCAAAGAAAAGCAGTAGTGAGCCTCCTCCACGAAAGCCCATCGAGGAAAAGAGTGAAGAAGGGAATGCCTCTGCCCCTGGGCCTGAATCTAAACAAGTCACCACTCCAGCTTCCAGGAAGTCCAGCAAGCAGGTCTCCCAGCCAGCACCAGTCATCCCCCCACAGCCACCTAGCACAGGACCACCAAGAAAAGAAGTTCCCAAGACCACTCCTAGTGAGCCCAAGAAAAAGCAGCCTCCACCACCAGAATCAGGTGAGTCAGGAAGGCAAGAAGGAATTGCTAAACCACATGTACTAGCAAAGAAGCACTGATGTCTTAAACAGCATTTGGAAACATGAAATGTATAATTTTAAGTCTTTGGTTCCAGCTTTTAACTATAATAATAATAAAGAAATAGAAGCAAAAAAAAAACTGGTTAAATTGGAGATACTGTCTTAATTTCCTATTTGAAGCTTGGAGTTGAAATAGTTTTTTTGTTTTTTCTAACACCCCTTTCTTCACAGGCCAGTCGATCCTAAAGTAGTCATTGTCAGCGTCTGACTGCTATTTATTTTGAATTCTTTAGGTTCAGAGCAAAGCAAGCAGAAAAAAGTGGCTCCCCGCCCAAGTATCCCTGTAAAACAAAAACCAAAAGAAAAGGTGAGGAGAGATTTGTTTCTCTGCCATTCCTCAGGGATATGTTCTATTTTGTAGGGAAAAGCCTTATCCTTGACAATTCCATGAAATTACATTTCTGCTTCTATGTAGATGGTGATGAAATTTCTTTTTTTTTTTTTTTCCTTTTTGAGACAGTATCTCACTCTGTCACCCAGGTTAGAGTGCAGTGGTGTCATCATAGCTCACTGCAGCCTCAAACTCCTGGGCTCAAATGATTCTCCTGCCTCAGCCTCCAAAGTAGCTCAGACTACAGGCATGCACCACCATGCCTGGCTGATTTTTCTATTTTTTGTAGAGATAGGGTTTCAGGTTTGGGCTTTAGCCCATTTCTTTTTTTGTCTGTCCTTTATTGCTTTTCCCTTCTTTGAGGCTCTACATGTTCTAGCCTAGGAATTTACTTACTCTGCAGGCCACTTAGCATAAATGTTTTTTGCCCTCAACAGCCTTTTGCAATATTTGTCTATAAAAATCATCTTATTTATTAGAGAGAAGATTTAAGAAACTTCTGAAGATTGTTTCTCTTTTTATAGGATACTTATGTTGGAAACATGTTTTTCAGGTCTATTAACAAGATTTGTCATTTGCATTATTGTCTACTGCAAATGTGAAGGCAAGTAGGCTATGGTTTTGTTCTATATTCATCTTCTGTTTTCCTAGGAAAAACCACCTCCCGTCAATAAGCCTGAGAATGCAGGCACTTTGAACATCCTCAGCACTCTCTCCAATGGCAATAGTTCTAAGCAAAAAATCCCAGCAGATGGGGTCCACAGGATCAGAGTGGACTTTAAGGTAAAGGTGTCTAGTGATTGTGTTGTATACTGAGTGTCATGGACCTTAAAGAAAGAAAATGGTGCTACCAAAGGTGTTGAAAGAAGAAATTAGCACCAACTGGGGAAAAAAATAATAACTACCATTAGCAGATAGGTTCGGGGCTATGAGATCTTTAGTTAGTGTTATGAGGTCATTGTTTGTGAACTGACTAAAGAAGGTATTGAAACATTCTTCCCATCCTGAGCAGTATCTGCAGAAATAATTCCTTCATATAGGAATTGTCATACCATGATGATTGCTTGGATTACAAAACTCTAAGGGATATTCAGTCCCAGTGTATCTTTGTAATATATTTAATGTGAATTGAGCGAACAGGTGAGTCTTTTAATATTTTGTGTTGGAGATCAAAATTTTTAAAAGCAGCAGTTATTTTCAGACTCATTGAAATGTACTTTTCATCCTTATTTTCAATCCAAAGTTGTATCCTTGTGAAACTTTTCATAAGTGATCTTTCTCTCTCCACAGGAGGATTGTGAAGCAGAAAACGTGTGGGATATGGGAGGCTTAGGAATCTTGACCTCTGTTCCTATAACACCCAGGGTGGTTTGCTTTCTCTGTGCCAGTAGTGGGCATGTAGAGGTAAGGCATCCTGCTTCTTTGTACTCCAGAAAGTACATAATAATACATTATTTTGCTGTGAATGAAAGAAATTATTATATTCTGTTTTGTTGATATTTAGCAGGTACTATCCCCTGTTTAAGACAGCTAGGGAAATATGTTAAAGTTTGTTAGAGATTTCAGGAAGGATCTGCTTCTTAATAGAGTAGCAAAATTATTGAGGGTGAAAAGTTTAATAATCTCATCTCTTAAATTCATTCTTTATTAGATTTCTGATTTTTCTGGTTAGAGGTCCAAGCATGGGAAAAATGATATAGTGTTCTTCTATAAAAAGGGATGCTATTGATGGTTGTTTTATATTAAATACTAAAGCTCCGTTGTCTATAAAGACCTCTTAGCAATTAATGAGAAAAAGGAATAACATCCAATGAGAAAGAGACAAATGACAGAAATAGATAATTTATAAAACGAGAAATACATGGGGAGAAGGGACAGGCATCATTAACACATTGACTGCCACACTAGAAAAAAAATTTTTTCCTTTGGGCCATAATGTTTTATTACAAAAATAGAATAAAAATTTCAAAAACAAAATAATCTTTTCCACTGTAATGAAATTTTTTTTATTTTTTATTGTTTTCTGTTGCACAAGTTATATGCAACTTGAGAAATAGTTCTCACGAGGTCCCTGGCTCAAAACTAGTGTGAGTTAAATACAACTCACACGGCAGGTTAATGTGTTAAGGCCTCTAGTGACCAAAAACTGGAAATTTGGGATTCTATTTATTTTGTTACTTAGTAGTTCTTGTATTATTACCACTTTAGTCCCCTGAATCTCCTGCAGTGTCCAATACTGTACTTTTTTACATAGTCATTGCTTAATGAATATATATTGAACTAAATATATACCAGTGGACTCCTAAAACCCAAAGTATGTAAGTAAAGTATGGTTGATATTTTTTTCTACACTTTGACTTCTGTGTTCCCATCTTCTACAGTTTGTGTATTGCCAAGTCTGTTGTGAACCATTCCATAAGTTTTGTTTAGAGGAGAACGAGCGCCCCCTGGAGGACCAGCTGGAAAACTGGTGTTGTCGTCGCTGCAAGTTCTGTCATGTTTGTGGAAGACAGCATCAGGCTACAAAGGTACAAAACTAAGTAATAGAACTACAGTTGGCTTTCAATAGCTGTGAGTTCTGCATCCATGGATTCAACCAACCTCAAATTGAAAATATTTGGAAAAAATTAGATGTTTGTATCTATACTGAACATGTAGACTTTTTTTCTTGTCATCATTCCCTAAACAATATAGTGTTACATTGTATTAGGTGTTATATGTTAGTAGTCTAGAGATGATTTAAAGTATACAGGAGGATATGCATAATTTGTCTACATATTCTTTTGTATAAGGGGACTTGAGCATACGTGGATTTTGGTGTCTTGCAGGGCGGGGTCGAGGGCATCCTGGGACCAATTCCCCATGGATACTGACTATACTTAAGAGTATCTCTCTGTCTGGCTTCTAATTTAGAATTTTATATCTATATTCTTTTCTATTTTGACTATAATCAATTGCCTATTTTTGTGTTTTAATTTTGGGAATATAGCAGAAAACAAGATATTTGATAAAATTCCAAAAATAAGTCAAATCTACTGGATAAGAATACTCATCATTAAATGCTTTTGATAGGAAATAAATCCCTGTGCTTTAATTAGGAATAGTGTATGAGGAAATATACACTGTTAAAATGGTGTGCTGTACGTACTTACAGGTAAATCTGAAATTAGATACTAAGTAATAGATGTTTAAGTGAAAGTAATGTGATGCCCACCTTCTTGCCATTATATTTTCTTATAGCAGCTACTGGAGTGTAATAAGTGCCGAAACAGCTATCACCCTGAGTGCCTGGGACCAAACTACCCCACCAAACCCACAAAGAAAAAGAAAGTTTGGGTGAGTATACACGTTATGCTGTTTTAAAAGACTTGTCATGGGACTGTTGAGCTTACACGACTTTTAATAGGAATATCCTTAGTAGAAGATGTCAGTATAACAGTGTTTTTGCCTCATTACAAGGGAATCATCCCAGTAAAGAAATGAAATATAGAAATAGATTGTGTTTGAGATCTTTTTAATTAAGAAAGATATTAAAAATAAGAAATTCCTATTGAATTTTTTCTTCTTTTCCAGATCTGTACCAAGTGTGTTCGCTGTAAGAGCTGTGGGTCCACAACCCCAGGCAAAGGGTGGGATGCGCAGTGGTCTCATGATTTCTCACTGTGCCATGATTGTGCCAAACTCTTTGCTAAAGGTACCCCAAAAAGCCAGTTTTTTCAACTTTTAGAGGCTGTACTTGGTGTTTGGGGGGTGAACTAGACACTCTAATGGAAGGAAAAAAACCATCTTACCCATTATGTCAAGGATATTATTTAGACTCATTTATTAAGTTGTTGTTTTTGCTGTTTGCATAGAAACTTTGGCAACTAGAAATGTGTTGTTAGCTCGTATGGGAAGAATTAAGGGGACTTTTTATTATAGCTAACGACAAAAATGCTCTACACTAGTATTTCCCAAAGTGTGATACATATACATTTGGTGGTTTGAGAAATGACTTTAGGTAGTAATCAAACATTTTATTTTAATAGTTTTGCTAGAAAAAATTATAACTAATATATTAAACCCATTAATTTACTGACTTAGGATAATGATGATGTAAAATTCATTACTAAAGTTATTTTAAATAAAATAAACAGATCAATTTAAAGAAGTCTATTAAGTAAAAAGTTATTGAGGAGATCTATGAATAAAGCAAATTTATGAAGGTTGTGCATACTACTAAATTTTAGGAAGTGGTGCTCTAAGCTCTAATGTAAACACACAAGGACTAAGGAAAAAATTTAAATTAACTGTTCTTACTTCTACCTAAACGTATTTTTAAACATTTCTTTCAAATGTTTAAGAGGTGAAGTTCTCTCTTCCATTCTTTTTCTTTTATTTTATCTTTATTTTATTTATTTATTTTTTTTTTTTGAGACAGAGTCTCACTTTATTGCCCAGGCTAGAGTGAGTGCCGTGGCGTCAGCCTAGCTCACAGCAACCTCAAACTCCTGGGCTCAAGCAATCCTGCTGCCTCAGCCTCCCAAGTAGCTGGGACTACAGGCATGTGCCACCATGCCCGGCTCATTTTTTCTATATATATTAGTTGGCCAATTAATTTCTTTCTATTTATAGTAGAGATTGGGTCTCGCTCTTGCTCAGGCTGGTCTCGAACTCCTGAGCTCAAAGGATCCGCCCACCTCGGCCTCCCAGAGAGCTAGGATTACAGGCGTGAGCCACCGCGCCCGGCCTATTATTTTATCTTTAAAATCTACCTCATGACCTTTATAAATGGGTCTAAAGAGAACTAGTGGCATATATGAAGCTTTTCTATGCATATTCTAGGAGCTCAGTACAATATTGACACTTTGCAGATGTGTGAACATTCCACAGTATATCCATGCTGATGTTTGTAAATGATTCCAGAAGAATATAGATTTTAAATTAGGTTGGCATGCATAAGTCAAGGGCCTTAAAAGCATTGATGTGTAAGCCAAAGCACTGCTGTAAACTTGGCTTTGCTTTCAGGAAACTTCTGCCCTCTCTGTGACAAATGTTATGATGATGATGACTATGAGAGTAAGATGATGCAATGTGGGAAGTGTGATCGCTGGGTCCATTCCAAATGTGAGAATCTTTCAGGTACAGAAGGTTGGAGTCTTTTTATTACAGTTTTCTTCTTTCTAGGTTCTACTGCATTTACAGCCCCTAGAGTACTATAAAATGAAAATTATGATAGTGTTGTTATTTTAAGTCTTTTCAAGTTTATTTTTTGGTCTCCAGAATAAGCAGCATCTTGTTACATTTGTGCTTGCTTATCTTCAGCACCTGCCTTTAAAGTATTTATTTGCTGTCCTTTGTGGGTACCATAACCTATTGATTCTCCAATAACCAAATCCCAGATTAGTGTTAATTGATAATGTCCCTTTTGCAGATCAATGTGTGGGATATCCATGGGGATATTAGAATCTTAATGTGGTTCCTAACATACAACTTTATAGTAAGTTCAGTGGAATAGTTTCCTCTTTTCTCTCTCTCCTACTCTTCAGAGGGCCTCATCATTGTAGGTTTTTGTTTTCCTAGATGAGATGTATGAGATTCTGTCTAATCTGCCAGAAAGTGTGGCCTACACTTGTGTGAACTGTACTGAGCGGCACCCTGCAGAATGGCGACTGGCCCTTGAAAAAGAACTACAGATTTCTCTGAAGCAAGTTCTGACAGCCTTGTTGAATTCTCGGACTACCAGCCATTTGCTACGCTACCGGCAGGTAGGCTAAGGCTCATTTTGGTTTTTGAGAGCTTGTTCTTAGGTAGTTTTTACCTAGTAGTGGAATGAGAGGTTTTTTTGTTTTGTTTTGTTTTACTTCATTCTTCATTTGGTTTTGTAGTTACTTGTTTTGGCTATAACCATTAGGAAAATTTTTAGAGCCAACAGTAGGACCTTCTTTGGAGTAAGCAATAGGAAGGGGCCATATCTTCAAAGGCCTTGCAGTTGTAATAAGAAATTTGGACTTTTTACTTTGAAGGTGATGGGGAGCCAGTGAAGGACTTCACCCAAGAGAGTAACCTGATCAGAGTTGATTTTTAGAGAAAAAATGACTGAGATGGACAGGAAGAATTGAAGAGGCTAGAGCCTAGGGGCAAGAGCAGTTAAGATAGGAGGCAGTTATAGTGATAATTTGAAAACCACTACTTTTGTCCGTGTAATTTGTGAACTATGTATTTATAAGGTTGTCATAGGGAGCACAAAGTATAATATTGGAAAAACCACATGGATAACTCTAACTTAGAGAAGTAGGCTGCTATTTTATCTTTTAATAGAGCTCTATTTTTCAAATAGCTGCTATCTGTGTCATACTCAAAAGGAACTGAGCACAGTTTCATTTTCTCCATAACTAGGTTTGGAAATTATCAAGCAAAATTTGTAAGTTAGTATAGCCATGCTATTAGATAACAGGCTCATTTTAGCCTTCCTTTCCTGTTTGATAAATCTCTGATTATTTTCATGTTCTTTGGATTTTATGGTATGAATCATTCATCTTTATTAATTTTTTTTTTTTTTTT